>PVJI01016153.1:0-39009 GCA_004026765.1 Micronycteris hirsuta
TTCTTTATATATTTTGGAGATCAGTCCCTTGTCTGAGGTATCATTGGCAAATATGTCTTCCCATACGGTTGGCTCTCTTTTTATTTTAATACTATTTTCTTTAGCCCCACAGAAGCTTTTTATTTTGATGAGGTTCCATTTGTTTATTCTTTCCTTTATACCCCTAGCTCTAGGGGACATGTCATTGAAGATGTTGCTGTGTGGAATGTCTGAGATTTTCTTACCAATGTTTTCCTCTAGAACTTTTATGGTGTCACGACTTACATTTAAGTCTTTAATCCACCTTGAATTTATAGCAGCACAATTCACAATAGCCAAGTGCTGGAAACAACCTAAGTGCCCATCTACAAATGAATGGATCAAGAAACTATGGTACATTTACACAATGGAATTCTACGCAGCAGAGAGGAAGAAGGAGCTTATACCCTTTGCAACAGCATGGATGGAACATACTTTCTAAGTGGTCGGTTTGTTTTCTCCTGTCAACTAAAAATCACTTTGCTGTAAATAGCCTTTGTGTGGTCCTGAGGGAGCCAGATGACTTTTTGGGTATACAAATAGAAGGCATCTCTCATTGTTTGTTTTATCTAAAGTAAATATCAAAGATTTGAATTCATTATTTTGTACCAAATTGCTTTTTGGATGTGGTCCTTGTTTTCTCTTTTGCCATGAAGATGTAGAGGTGAAAGCATGGTGACTCAAGGAAAATAATTTTTTTGTCTTAAAATATCTTATATCTGAAGGAATGCAAAACACTAATTCAAAAGAACATAAGCATGCCTATATTCAATGCAGCGTTATTTATAATTGCCAAGATATAGAAGTAGCCCCAGTGTCCATCAGTAGATGAGTGGGTAAAACAACTGTGGGACATTTACACAATGGAATACTAATCAGTCATAAAAAAGAAGAAAACCTTACTCTTTGCAACAGCATGGATGGATCTGGAGAACATTATGCTAAGTGAAATAAGCCAGTCAGAGAAAGACAAATACTATATGATCTTACCTATATGTGGAACCTAATAAACAAACTGAACTAACAATTAAAACAGAGACACACTCATAGATGGAGAACAGATGACAGCTAGTAGGGAGGAGGTTACGAGGTTAGGGGGTGGAGAAATTGAGCAAGAAGGATAAAGGACTCATGGACATGGACAACAGAGTGGTGATTGCCAGGGGTGGGGGTAAAAGGGGACTAAATGATAATGGAAAAGTACAATAATGATTAAATTTTAAAAATATATGAATAAAGGCCTGGCTGGTGTAGCTCAGTGGATTGAGCGTGGGCTGGGAACCAAAGGGTCCCAGTTCGACTCCCCATCAGGGCACATGCCTGGGTTGCGGGCCAGGTCCCTGGTGAGGGCCACGTGAGAGGCAACCATACATTGCTCTTTCTCCCTCCCTTCTCCTCTCTCTGAAAATAAATAAATAAAATCTTTTAAAAATATATGAATAAAAATAACTCCTATGTGGAATACTGGTGAGGACATGTTACTTTTGACATTTGTCTCTCTCTCTGTGTGTACATGCACACTTGTGGGCACATTTGTGTGAGAGGGTTCCTTCACATTTAACCACTGACAGTCCTCCAGTGGAGAGGACTTGGATGAAACCTCATTTCTATTATTAGAGGTATGTGCTAGTTAGACATACAGAGTTGGAGAGTCTCTCAACAGCTTTTCTGGTCTTTATTCAGGAAGTGTGAGTGCCTCGTGATGGTGGCCTATGCTGGATGCATCATTGTGTTCCTGGCACCTGACACAGGTATTTGACAGAGTGAGTGCTTACTAACTGTTTCTAAAATAAATTAATATGTAAATATAAAGAACTAACAAGATAGATGGATACATGCATAAACAAATTAATGGATTATTAAATTAAGAATAGAAAGAAGCTGGAATGTCTTAGAAAGAAAAAAAAAGGACAAATTGAGTAAAAGATCTAACACATAAGGAGTCAGGGAAATGACTTTGGCACTCTCACAGAGCATACTCAGATAGTCTGATTAAGTCACCTTTAAACAAGTTACCTATTCACCTGGTGGATAAAACTCTCATGTTTACCATCTTTCTTCAGAAACATTGCTGAAATGATAGTAGTGAATAAAAATTTCATGAAAACTAATGACAGAGAAAATAAGACAAAGGACGGTGACAAAAAAGAGATTTCAATATTCATCCATTTCACAGATATATATTGAGTGCTTGTGATGTGCCGGTCACTGTTCTTGGAGTTCAGGGATACATCAGTGAACAACAGCACAAGCGAAAATCCCTGCTGTCATGAATCATATTCTAGCGGAGGAAGCACTTTCTTTATCTCCTAGTAAGAGACCAAATGTTTTGTTTTTGAGAGTTGAACTTGACCAACTCCAGACTTTGGGACAGCTAACAGCGCAGGCCAATGGTTAGTTACAGAGTTGAAGACAGAAAGATTAAGTAAAGTGCATGCTGAGATTCCCAGCCCTTTCTTCCTTTCCTCCTCATAGAACACAGGTGATATCAACCCTAGCATAATATTGTTGGGTTATTCTTTTAAGAAACTGACTGACCTCATAAAAATAACTTGAGAGTATGCTATGCAGTGGTCCCTCAGTAAAAAGACCAGTTTACCACCTGATCACCATGTACCTTCACCTTTGCAAACAAAACTCTCAATCAGTGTGTATTTGGGTTTTACTCTCAATTATAAACAAGAAATCCAAAGATCGTCAGACACTTTGGAAATCTAGAGTGAATTTAGGAAACATATTAAGAGAAAACGTGGAAAATGGAAAGTTATAAATTAATAAAGAAATAATAATACATAAACCAAGGGGTTTAAGACTCCAGATTGAAAGGAATGGGGCTCCTGCATTGGTTTTGGTATATAGCACTACACATGATTCTCATGCATATCTAGGACTGAAGACAACTGTTCCTAATATGAATATGCATTTCCTTTATTTGGATTTAGATCGTGCAGGCTAGCACACACACTGACATGTAAATACATTCCCAAGTACTTATGACAGTGTGTCTGTCATAGTGGAACATATGCACAACCAAAGGCATGGGGATAGGGCTGTTTTTCTTTCAGTCTGGGATTCATATAAAGCCTTTTTATCTTTCTCATCCTGTGTAAGATATATAAGAAACAGTAAAAATAAGTTCTGCTTGATGATTAGCCTTAAAGTAATTAAGAAGCTTCATTTGGTCCTGGCTGTTGTGGCTCAGTGAATTGAGTGCTGATGTGTGAAGCAAGTTCTATTCCCAATCTAGGGCAAACGCCTGGGTCACTGGCCAGGTCCCTAGTAGCAGGCATGTGAGAAGCAACCACACATTGATGTCTCTCTCTCTTTCTCCCTCCCTTCCCTTCTCTCTAAAATAAATAAAAAAAAATTTAAAAGAAGCTTCATTTGTATGAGCTTGTATATTTCCTCTTACAAAAGCCTTTATTGTTTAAAACAGTGCCCATATCTTACATAGATTACTTTGTGAAATATTGGACATCCAAGACCATGCAAAACCTGATTACAGGTAGGAAAACAGAACCCAAGAGTGAGAGAAATGAAATTCTAGATACTTGCTCTAACGAGTCAGTTATGCAAAATCAATATAAAGTTTCTAAGTTCTGGAGCAAGTTGGGCAGTCTGACAGGTGGAGTAAATTTCCTGGTGCTTCAGGTCCTCCAGATTCATCTGATGGCTTCTTTTGCTTAACTACTGTTCTAAGGCTATACTGTTCTGACCATGGAAGGGGAAAGAGAACCCCTATCGTGACTGTTTGCTCTATGTAATGATATTCTCACCTCTTGGAGACTGGAAGGGTTCTCAAGGTAGATGGTAATGAAGTCTGAGAGTGAGTAGCTGAAACTGGTTATGAAAGTCTTCTATTCGTAAAAGCATTACCCGCCAATAAAATGAAGAACAACTAGGATTTAAACAGTAGGTACACCAACAAAACCTAAAGCAGGTCATCCCTTGACCAGAACATTACCTTGGGTATGAATTGTTCTACGCCATTCTTTCTTAGCTTAGCAGTATTGGGTCTTAGAGATCAACTGGAACAAAACCTTTCTTTACAGTTGACGGAACTGAAATAGGCAAGGGAGTAGGATTTTTTGAATAGTAATAGTGGAAAACCAGTTCAGTTCCCTAGACATGTAGAAACTTTCTCTTATGTTTGTAAGAAGTATGTTCCAGTTACAGTTGGAATACAGGGGGAAAAACAGAAGTGTCACTGGAGGAGTCAGAGAAAGTTACTCAAAGAAGGTGATACTTGAGGTAAGATATGAAAATAAGCAGGAGATGGTAAGGTTGATAGAGAAAGTGAGAGCAGGAAAGGCATTGTAGGTGGAGGGAAGAACACTTGCAAAGTCATGATATGAGGTGAGAACTAAAAGTGACCTTAGAGGTTATATAATTCCCTCATTTTATTCTTGGAAAAAAATAGACCCCTACATGACATCAGGTGTAAGAATAGAGTGGTAATTAAGCTACTAATCATCTACAGTACAGTGTGAAAGTAATAATTTTACCTTTTTGTTTTACCAGTATATCTGTTTTATTTTTATTTTGCATGATGCTCAAATACTCCAGTAAGCTTAGGTCTGATTTCTGACTAAATGCTGCATCCCTATACCTGGTTATCAATATTGCTAGTGGTGCTGGTTTGAGAGACTGTGTGCAGGTCCCTACCAAATGTGGGATAAAGGTAGATCGGAGAACATGTACTACTGATGGCAGAATCTGTAACCTCATATTTCTACCTGAAGGACAATTTTCCAAAAATTCATCATGTTACATTTATATTTTACTACCAATGCTTGAGGTCAGTATTCATTAGTTCAATCCAGTAAGATCCCCCTCTGCTCAGCACCAAGTTGCACAGCACTGAGCCAGGTGTTGAGGTTGCAAAGATTAGCTGCATGAACCTTCTGTCCCTTCAATAGCTCGAGGTTTCATTGAGAGAAATATGTGTCTATTACTAAAAAAACATAGTAGGGCACATTTCCTATAAGGAAAATAAAATAACATGAACTTTTTGTCATGATGGGGACTCAGGTCTGCAACTTTGTGATTTCATGATCTTGGATAAGTTATTTAACTTCACGTCTCCATTTGTCCATTCATAAGATGGAAAGGATGACAAATCCTGCCTCTGTAGTTGAATTTGTGCACACATGAGTGCTGAATAAAATGAATAACATGCAAATCAACTTGGCATGGAGTATGACTTCAGCTTAGTTTACTTAGCTACCCCCTTGACCAATTATCAAAACACCCTAAATATTGGAAGTTGTCTTGAAATTCAGAGGAACATGAAATATTCGGTGATGTTTTATTTCTTTCATGAATGATCCAGCTTACACCATATTTACATGGCAATCCATATATAGTTCACTCAAAATTAAAAATAATGCCTTTACTAAAACAATTTGGAGTAGTGACTTACTGTGGCCTTGGAATCTACCTCACAGAGATTTGGCATACATTATCAAGAATACCATTTTATGTAAAAAGCATACAAAGCTTTATCCTCAGCTATCACTGATTGAGGAGTAGCAGATATATGAAAACTTTCACACTCTACTGAACAGGATTATACATTCTTCTTTAACCCACATAACTCATATTTCCAGGCTGACTTCTAAGTCCTTCCCTTTCTGTTTAATGATGTGAATAGCATGGCTCTAGGCCGTGTTCTCTTATCTGACCAGGCCACAGACTCACTTTCAGTTGACCTTCAGAAAGTATTAGGCAGCATTTCTGCAAAACTGCCTTCAGTAATGAACACTGGAAAAGAAAGTTTTTATTTGTGATTTTAAAACTACATTGAAAGTACAAAACACACACTCACATGAGGATTCTGAGATATATATATATATACACACATATATACACACATATATACATATATACACATGTATGTGTGTATATGTATGCACATGCACATATACACACATACATACATATATACACACATACATATGTGTATATATGGATATATGGTCTCTTTTAGTATTTACTGATTGGCATCAATTTCTTCTGGAGGAAAATGTCATTAATTACAAAACTAAACTAACTGGCAAAGTTCTCATTAAAGATAAATGTGAACTGGGAAGTATATATGGATAAATCATTCCCTGCTTCATTAAGATTGAAAAGAAATATTTTGACTCTGGAGGAAACTGTAAGAAATGTGTATATTATAAAGTTATATGTTTTAATAACTTCCTCTCATTCTATTAAGCCTCTAACCCCATTGGAATCATAGAAGGTTAATATTGAGATGAACCCTAAGAGCATATATTAGACATTGGCCATTACATCCACCCAAATGAACCTTAAGCTATGTAACACTTGATCATCAGGAATTTCCTTTTTTATTAAAGAAATGAAGATATACTACATTGAATGATATTATTGAGAAAGCCTAAATTTTCTCATTATCCTACAAGTGCTTAAAATTGCTATTATAGATTTCTGCAGTCCAAATCTCGGGTCCCAGTGGACCCCTGCAAAGTTTATGGAGTGCTAGTAAGGAATGTGTTTCAATTGCCCACAAATACATACTCATGTAGTTATATTAGGTATTTTTCAGGAGGAAATAAGATATTTTATTTTTATTCTATTTCTACGAAGTGTCAGTCTAGAATGGTGAGATGAAGTTACAGGCCACAAATCGAAAACTGGGGCATCACCAAGACCATTCCTCATTTATGAACATTTTATGATATATAAAATGCGCTAAGTTATCTATCATTTCTTACTCCTTAAGTGGCTTCATTATTCAACATTTGATATTATGACTTCACATTTGCTATCCATCAACTTTAAAAGTGACACTCATCCAATAAAAATAGTTGGATATCCTTGGCAAAGACATGGCACTTCTGAATTGCCATCTGTTTCATCAGCTTCTTGTAAGAAGAAGTCCCCAAGCGATAAATAATGAAAGTGTGTTTATCACAAGGAAAATAATTTTACACGAATCTTTACTGGCATTCTTGGTTTTTAAAACTGTTTAAATTTAATTCATAGGTCTCAATAATACTTTTATTTTTCAGCATCTGTGCTGCAATAAAAAGCTCTCAAAATTAGAAATGTATATATGTTCAAATATATAAAAATATATATAAACAAAGGTCAACTGTTTCGTTTGTGGAACAAATGTTTTCTATATATTATATATGTTATATATTATTATATGTACTAGATATGGATATTTCTAGATTAGTGACATTTTTCCAACTTAAAACATTATTTTTCTTTCAAAGCTTTTAAAAATATTTCATTAACTACCTTGAAAAGATTCTAGGTTAATCATTTTATCCACATCTGGAAACACTGATTGATGATCCTCGCGATTCAGATTTCCCGTCAAAATACTGGGAGAAAACATGGACAAGAATGGATACTGTTGTAATCAATGTGACTTGTATTTATTAATTTCATTTTAAGAAATATCTTTGGTAATGTATTCCAGAGAAAATATAGATGAGAGCATGTTTCAAAGTTACTATAGTCTAATCATGCAATACCTTCAAATCACAAATTTGACCTATATCACCCAGCACTGTAGTGTGGAAAGAGTAGAAAGAACAGATTATTAATAGTTACAATTTATTCATCAATTAGTTTGTACTAAGTACATAAGCGTTTTACACGGATCATCTAATTTAATCCTCACTACATCTTAACAAGTCTGTTGTCAGTATCCTCATTTTATGAACAGGAAAAGTAAAGCACAGAAAGAGATTAAGTAACTTTGCCCAAAGTCAAGGTCATGAAACAAAGAAATGGAAGTAGGAATGATTTTAACCCAAGCAGAGTGACTCTAGTCTAGACTCCACACTTTTAATCCTAATGCTGCACAGTTTGTATGGATAATATGTGACTAATAGTGGCTCAGTTGAAATGCAGAGTAATCCAGGGTATTAACTAAGATCATCAAAATTCAACTGTTAGATGTAGAAAAGAGGAAAATGAGGGTTTGGAAGAGCGAAGGAAATGTGGGATGGATGGCAGAACAGGAATAGGAGTTTTGGCAGAGCAGCTTTAAATGACAGCAAAAAAAGCTAAGGGAAATAGAATCCTTAGTATGGAGACTATACTCCTGCATCTGTAAGAGACTGAGGTGTGTAGAGAGATTAATAGGACAAGGAAAACACATTATGGAATGTTCTGATGTGCTCTACTATGGATAAAAGTCATCATGTTTCAGGTTAAGGAAGGCATGCATCCATAATCCAGTGGGCTAGGGAGGGAATTTGAGACTGTGCATCAATTTGGAACTATGGCACTGGGAGAACTCTGTTAATGAATGAATGAAGGAATAAGGCCTTACCGGCTCACATGTCTAAATTAATAGCATTTCTTTTTAAAATTAATTAATTTATTTTTAGAGAGGGGAAGGGAGGGAGAAAGAGAGGGAGAGAAACATCAATGTGTGGTTGTCTCTTTAGCTCACCCTACTGGAGACCTTACCCACAACCCAGGCATGTGCCCTGACTGGGAATTGAACCAGTGACCCTTTTGTTCTCAGGCCAGCACTCAATCCACTGAGCCACACCAGCCAGGGCCCTTCTATTATTCTTGATGTGGCTTCTTTTTTAATTCCCTGGTTGTAGGACTTCCATTCAGCTTGAATTCAGGCAGTTCCGAATGATGGTTGTTCTGTAGTTTAGTTGTAGTTTTCTTGTTGTGAGAGGAGGTGAATAGTATGTTTACTAACTCCACCATCTTGACTGGAGATCTATTTATAGACCTTATTTATCAAGAGTAATAATTTTTGCCTAGACTCTATTCTTTCTGGTATTAATCTAGCTCAGTCATATTTTTATTTTCATTTACTTTGTATAGATTTTCTATTTTTTACTTAAATATTTTTGTCTATATTTTTAAGTGTAACTCATAAATAATGTATAATAGGATTTTTTAAGCATCAAATCTAAAAATCTTTTAACTGGAGAGCAGATTTTGTATTGATTACAGTTGCTCATTAATTTTGATCAGTTTCTCTTATCTTATTTAGCATTTTCTATTTGTCCCTTTTTGCTAGTTTGTTTTAATTCTTTGCTTGACTGCTTTTGCTTTGATTCTGATTCTTTTCCCGGTTTCATTTTTTATAATACTATTTGGAAGTTGTGCATTTTGTTTTAATTATTTTACTAGTTCATCTAGAAAATTTAATGTGTATGTGTAATGTAATACATTCTAAAATTAATCAATATTTTTTCTATTCTCACACTATAAAAAAACCTTAGAATGCTTAAACCCTAATTACACCAGCCCAAATAATATGCTTGTTTTTTTCTGTATTTTTGGTGTTATCTTTATTTCCTGTGAACATGCAGTCTTCTATATTAACACAAAATGAAGTAAATAATTTTGTTATTAAATATGTTTATCTTACATGATTTTAATTACCACATAGTATTGATTATTCAGAAAGATCATAATTTAACTGTTATTTTTATTGGACATTCAGTTTGTTTCCAAACTCTCACTATTACCAACAGTAGGCTTATTTGACTGAAAGTCAATCAAATAGTTCATAATTACTGTTAACATTTACTTACATCTATATGAGGCAGTAATTGTGCAAAGTGCTTTCTATAAATTATTTCATTAGCTTCCACAATGAATCTGATGTAAGCACTGTTATTAATGTCATTTTTGAAATCAGGAAACTGAGACTTAATTTATGTAACTTGGTTAAGGTCACACAATTAGTATATGGTGAAAGTGGGCTATGGACTCAGGAAGTTTACATTTTGGGATGGAGAGCAAAAAGTGGGAATCTCTTATAAACATTTTCCAGGTTTTATTTAAAGAATTAAAATTGGTGTCAAATAGTACAACACAAACTGAAAATGATCCATTAATGATAAAATACATGATTAGAAACATTCATTTTTGATCTACTGGTTTTCTTAAGCATCTAGTTATTTTAGCCAAACTGTTGCTTCTGCAAGTACATTTGAACAATTTTCTTTGAAATCTCTTTTTCTATGTATAATAGACCAATATGAGCTAATTATTGCAATTCACATTGCCTACTTCTTAGGAATTCTACTGTGCAGGCATGTCTGCTGTAACCCTCAGGCCATCTTAACAAAGAGATGTCCTAAATCACAAAATAAGTACTAATTACAAAAAGATATGCACTTTAAAAAGTATGCTTCACTTTCCAGCTCCACTGAAACACAATTAAATAAATATGAATATGCTTTATACCACTATTCAGGACACATTCCTCTAATATGAGTATGAAAATAGCTATGATATAATTTAATTGTAAATGTAAGTCATGAATTAAAGGTGGTTACAACATTGTCTACTTTAATCTAACTTGAAGACAGAAAATTGATTGATTTAGTGAATGATTATAGATTTTGATTTAAATTAGTAAGATTGGCATCATTTTTTTTAAATTTTATTTATTTATTTTCAGAGAGAAAGGAGAAGGGAGGGAGAAAGAGCAATGTATGGTTGCCTCTCACATGGTCCTCACTGGAGACCTGGCCCGCAACCCAGGCATGTGCCCCGACTGGGAATCGAACCGGGACCCTTCGGTTCTCAGCCCACGCTCAATCCACTGAGCTACACCATCCAGGCAGATTGGCATCATTTTATTGACTTTTCTATTTTGTCACAGATCATTCAATATGATTCAGATTTGCATGAGGAGCAATTTAAATGTTTGAAGAAAGAGTGTGCATGCTTTAAAATTAAATGTCATTATATTCACTTACTCAAAATTATATATATATATACATATATATATATATACATACATATATATATATATATATATATATATATATATATAATATCTTGTGTACCATCAGATGTGATAAGGAGTTGCTAGGCAGTTGTATAGGGTCAGCTGAAATGAAGTGAGAAAGCAAGCAGAATGTTAACACACAGTAGTTACAATTCCCAACACCAGAAGAGCCATTTTAAGTATTCCATTTTTGTGTACATGTGTTTGCAGATGTTCTAGAAAACCTCTTGTGATTTCATTTTTTAGTGTCTTAATCAAGAGACCATTCTAATCATTTTAAAAGCTTTTCATTATATGCCCTGGCTGGTGTGGCTCAGTGGATTGAGTGTGGACTGGGAACCAGAGGGTCACAGTTCGATTCCCAGTCAGGGCACATGCCTGAGTTGCAGGCCAGGTCCCCAGTGGGGGCCACGTGAGAGGCAACCACACATTGCTGTTTGTCTCCCTCTCTTTCTCCCTCCCTTTACTTCTCTCTAAAATAAATAAATAAAATCTTAAAAAAATTAAAAAGCTTTTCATTATAAAAGAATTTTAAAGGAAGCTGTGCTTTATTAACAGCTATTGAATATGTACATTTTTGAAAAAAATAATTTTGAGTGACTTCTCTAGCAATTCTCATGGAAAACTGGGCAGTATTGTATATTGTTTCTCAAAGAGTAAAGTGGATTTAAATCAATATGCATGTGTCCCAATCTGTGAATGCCCAATTTTTGAAAATGTGAATTTAAAAACTTGATTGATTTATTATATTTTCTGTCTAGAGACAGTTCTGCATGTTCATGAAAATTCACCAACACCTAATAGAGCACAGAGATAGCAGTCTTGAATTCCTGCCTTGATTTTGTCTTATAAGAATGCATGATTGCCCTGGCTGGCGTAGCTTGGTGGATTGAGCGCGGGCTGCGAACTAAAGGGTCGCGGTTCGATTCCCAGTCAGGGCACATGCCTGGGTTGCATGCCAGGTCCCTGGTGGGGGCCACATGAAGGGCAACCACACACGGATGTTTCTCTCCCTCTCTTCCTTCCCTTCTGTCTAAAAATAAATAAATAAAATCTTAAAAAAAAAGAATGCATGATTCACTCTGTAACACTGGACTCAATTTTATCATTTGGAAAATAAGATAATTTAAAAAGTTCCTCTAATGTACAAACCTGTATGAAACAATTAATGCCTGATCAAATTTTATTCTAAAATTTTTATTCTAAATTATGATTCTGAAATATCCAATGTCAGGTTGATTGCATAAGTATTGTCTATAAAGCTAATTAAAATTATAAATACAATGGCCTCACCTTTAGATATTATGGAAATCTGTAGTTTTGGTACATGTTTTGCTAAATATGCTCTCTAAATGAAATCACACACTCTATCACAGATTATATTGTTCAGGTTTTAGTTTTTTATTGTTGTTTTAAGTATAGTTTTACTGCATGTCCTCCTATGTAGCTGGTTTGGTTATTCTTTTATGTTCCTTTATGTAAACACACTGCAATTAAGATCTATTGTGCAAGATTGTCCCCTCTTTTCTTCTTATTTCATATTCCTTAGTTCCGTTCACTTTGAACAGGTGGAATTACTAGATCAAAGGATATAAAGACTGCCAGACAGGCCAATACAAAGTAGGAGGATGAGGCAAGTGAGGCACTCATCTTGGACTCCACATGTAAATAGTATTTTAATACAGTATTTGAAAACAATAAAATTATTGTAAAAATCCATGAACAAAATAACAGCCTCTTAAATACATGATCAGATTTTTTTCCTTTTGCATGAAGCCCCAATATGGCTTGGCACAACACTGCTACCAGTATCAATTGAATATTCTCATTTATTAAAACATTTACAGATTTGAAAGATGGGAAATAAAATGATGGTATTATAATTTGTCTTATACATTGTATTTATATTCATCTTTATGTCATAATTCCATATTAAAATAGAGAGACTTTCAAATCATATCTAATTTTGCAAAATGTCTTGAATTCCAAGCAGATGAGAAATGATAGGGGATGCTAATTTTTCTCTGTGTTTCTTTTTTAATATTGTTCAAGCTCTTGCTATTTGGTCCACACTAGTTTATGATTATCATCTTCTTGGTGGATTGTTTCTTTATCTCTGTGTTTGTCCCCATTAATGTTTTCCACCTTCAATTCCATTTTGCTGAATATTAATGTTGCTTTGATTTCTTTTGTTAGTAATTTATTTGAATATTTTATTTAAACCTGTCATTTTGTTTACACATGACTCTTGTGAATATTATATAGAATAATTTATTTTGGTTCAGATATGAATGCATTTTAATAAGCATGCTTAATTTATTTCCATCTACAGTCGTCCCTTGCTGTATCACAGTTCACTTATTGCAGCTTCACTGTATCACGGGTTTTTTTAAAAAATATATATCTAATTCTGTATCATGGAGTTTTCACTATATCGCAGGATTTTGCAATATATAGGTATTTATATAATATTTATTATTTTAATTATTTTGCCTAAAAATTTTAAACTATAAAAAATATAAAAAATGTTAATTAAAACATATTAAAAGAATATTAAATTGAAATAAAATAGAATGGTAGAAAATATTTGCAAATCATATATCTGATAATGTACTTGTATCTAAAATATACAGACAATTCTTACCACTCAGAAAAATAAGGCTAACAGAATTACAAAATGGGTAAAGGATTTGAGAATTTTCTCCATTAATATATATAAATGATCAGTAAGAATATGGAAAGGTGCTCAACCTTATTAGTCATTAGGGAATGCAAATCAAAACAATAATAAAATACCATTTCTCTCCTACTAGAATGGCTAGAATAAGAAAGAAAAACATAAACAGAATTGACAAAGATGTAAAGAAATTGGAACCCTTATATAGTGCTGGTGGTATAAAGCCATTCAGACACTTTGGAAAACATTTTGATAGTTTCTAAAAATGTTAAACACAGAATTAAGACATGACACAGAAATTCTACTCCTATGTATACACCAAAGATAAAGAAATAAAAATGTCCACACAAAAACCTGTACATGAATGTTCATAGCATTATTATTCATGACAGCCAAGTATTGGAAAGAGCCCAGATGCCTATCAACTGTTAAATGGATATATCCATACCATGAGTTATCAGTTGTCAATAAGAAAAATAAAACGCTGATATATGCTACAATGTGCATGATCCTTGAAAACATTATACTAAGTGAAAGTCAGACACATAAAGCCACATATTATATGATTCTGTTTTATGAAATGACCAGATTTCAGAAATGAAATCTATAGAGACAATACGTAAATTAGTGGTTGTCTAGGTCTGCGGGGAAATGAGGGAAATGGAAAGTGATTTCTAATGGGTGGAATTTCCTTTGAGGGTGATGGAGATATTCTAAAAGTAGTATAGATGGCTGCACAACTCTCTAAATATACTATGAAACACTAACTTGTATAATTTATAAGGGTAAATTTTATGTTATTTTAATGAGATTTCAATAAAGCTTTTAGTTAAAGTAAAAAATAATGAGTATGTCTAAAACAAGTTGCTCCAATATCTTTATCTTCTGTGTCATATTTTCCTATGGAGATCTGGATTTCTTTTTGTGCTTTCTTAATTTTGATAGAAAGCTCTTCTGCCTGGGAGTTTGCTTTATGGCATACAGGTCCCTCCATGTTAGGCAATGTCATTGTTGCCTCTTCCAGATAGTTAGGGTTTTAAGATTCCAAGGAGAGTCTTTTGCGAGCAGCTTGGAGCTATTTATTTGGATAACACAATTCTAGTCCGCGAGTCTGCAGGCAGCAGTGGCTGAGTTCCCAATTGCATGGTAGCATTTCACTGTTTTCTTTGTAGCACAGATATCCTTGGATATACAGTTATATCTGCCCCTGAATGTGGGCAGAGAGTGCAATTCTAGGTTCTGGCTTCATGAAGTACACCTAGTCTTGCTATCTAACCACTTGAGGAATCAGTTCACTATCCGTTAATGTAGGACATTAAAACCCTAGCCCTGGCTGGTGTAGCTCAGTGGATTGAGCACGGGCTGGGAACCAAGGGGTCCCGGTTCGATTCCCAGTCAGGGCACATGCCTGGGTTGCGGGCCAGGTCCCCGTGAGGGCCATGTGAGAGGCAACCATACATTGCTGTTTCTCTCCCTCCCTTCCCCTCTCTCTAAAAATAAATAAACATAAATCTTAAAAAACAAAACAAAACAAAAAAAACCCTGGCCCCCAAGGCTTGTTTCTGATCATGGCTTCCTGTGATCTTTCCGCTTCAGTTAGTGTCCTACACTGTTGGTTACCCTTCTCTCTGTCCCACAGATAGTCTACCCTTCTATTTAGGACAGTTAAGGATTCTTAAAATGAAATAAAGAAAACAGGCATGTCTCTATATTTGCATTGAAGGAGGAGGTTTTTATGTGTGCTCAGTCTTCTGTCTGGGAAAACTATGCAAGGGTAGTAACCTGGAGCTAGACTTTGGCTAATATAAAATACTTATTAAGAAATATGCCCTGGCTGGTGTGGCTCAGTGGACCGAGTGCTGGCCTGCAAACCAAAGGGTTACTGCTTTGATTCCCAGTCAGGGCACATGTCTGGGTTGCAGGCCAGGTCCCCAGTAGGGGGCACATGAGAGACAACCACACATTGATGTTTCTCTACCTCTCTTTCTCCCCACCTTCCCCTCTCTCTAAAGATAAATGAATAAAGTCTTTTAAAAAAGAAATAGTAAGAGTATTAGATTCTAAGAGTATTTTTTTAGGTATGGTTATTGCTAGTGAAGCTGAACATTTTCCTGTTTTGTTTTTTGCTAACAACATTTTATAGTTCATTTTAATAAATTAGCTCTGTATATATCCTTTTCCTAATCCAGCTGTTTACAACTTGGCCTTTTTCTCATCTGGTTTTATGAGCTACAAATGTGATTCACTTTGCTTATATTTTACCTTTTAATTTTGGTCGCTTTAATGTTAAAAATAGTTTCATTGTTATTCAAGGACATCTGTTAGACTTAATTGTGATTTTCTTTTTTTTTTTAGATTTTATTTATTTATTTTCAGAGAGAGGAGAAGGGAGGGAGAAAGAGCAATGTATGGTTGCCTCTCACATGGCCCTCACCGGGGACCTGGCCCGCAACCCAGGCATATGCCCCGACTGGGAATCGAACCGGGACCCTCTGGTTCCCAGCCCGCGCTCAATCCACTGAGCTATACCAGCCGGGCTGATTTTCTTTTTTAATATTGATTCTTTAAAGAAACGACACAGGAGGAGACTAGCAAATGATCTAAATGTGTTTGGCACAGGTCAGGAAACAAAGACATTTTTAAGACAGGACCAAACACTGAGTACTTATTGTATTTAACAACCTTTCATTTGCTAAAATAAAAACTGGTTAAAACCATTTCCCTTGTGCAAATGCACTTGTGATCAAATTTGGTGTTTATCATTGTGACAGTGCAACAAGACTATATTTCTTGAGGCGTCTTAAAGTTGCTATACATTCTCGATTTTGAATTTGACTGTCAATCATCACAATTTTTCTCTCATTATACTTTTATTTGCATAGCTCAAAGGAATCACCATGAATGCATAAGGAATAAAATTTCACTGGCATGTTGCACAAGTTGGTATCAATACAGATTGCAACTGAGGAACAAAGAAATGGGACTTGAGAGACAGTTAAGATGTGTAATTTTAATATTTAAATTGAGTTTCTCATTGGAGTCAATTCTAGACTGGTTGGCTCTTAAAGAACAGACTCTTTGCCCTGGCTGGCGTAGCTTGGTGGATTGAGCGCGGGCTGCGAATTAAAGGGTTGCGGTTCGATTCCCAGTCAGGGCACATGCCTGGGTTGCATGCCAGGTCCCTGGTGGGGTCCACGTGAAGGGCAACCACACGTGGATGTTTCTCTCCCTCTCTTCCTTCCCTTCTGTCTAAAAATAAATAAATAAAATCTTTAAAAAAATAAAAAAATAAAAAAGAACAGACTCTAAGTAATTTTATTTCACTGCTGAACATTTCTTCAGCAAAAGTGTATAATTTTATTTCTCTTTCATCTGTAATTTTTTATTTATTTTGCTTCCTTCTCCAAACCAGTCAGTAGCTCCTTATTGTATAAAATAGAAACCAAATTATATATCATGGCATTCAGAGTCATTATAATTTGGCTCTAAATCACTTTCCCTAATATTATACCTGTAAATAATAATGGCAATAATAATAATAGTACTCATTTTTTGCTGATGTTTACTTACAATGTACCATGAATGTGTTTAAGCCTATTATATGCATTATCTAATTTAATCTTCACAAAAATCTTCCTATGAGCTTCCAGTTTTAAGATGAGGAATTCGAGCCCTGGCTGGTGTAGCTCAGTGGATTGAGCGCGGGCTGGGAACCAAAGGGTCCCGGTGCGATTCCCAGTCGGGGCACATGCCTGGGTTGCAGGCCAGGTCCCCGGTGAGGGCCATGTGAGGAGCAACCATACATTGCTGTTTCTCTCCCTCTCTGTCTCCCTCCCTCCCCCTCTCTCTAAAAATAAATAAAATCTTTAAAAAAAAAAGATGAGGAATTCGAGGCTAAAAGGGGATAAGTAACTTGCTTGAGGTCAGATAGCCAGTATGTCTCATCGCCAGCCTGTCTACTTCTAGAAACAGTGCATTAGCTCCCATATTTTTGATAGCCAGAACCCACTAAACTACATGCCATGGCCTAAATACCTTTACCTCGAAAGTCCATGTTTCCATGTGTTTTCCACTAACCCAATTATGTGTTAATATTCCTTATCCACACAGATCAAATTCTTCCTTGATTTTGTTTTACCTCAGTGCTCTTTTAAAATGATGAGAACTTCCATACTACAGCACTTGAATCCAAATAAATGTTCTTTTATATGTGCACTTGGAACATTGTTTTGTCTTTACACTTAGTGCATTTCATTGTGTTCATTATTAGTATCATTACTATTGCTTGTTTATAAGTTTATCTCCCTTACTACCCACTACCTTTTTAGCTCAGAAACTGCTCACATAGCAAAACCTCAGAACTATACCAAGTTAGCATTGAAGAGAAAGGGTCTTTCCACTTCACAGATAAGGAAAATGGACACCAGGAAAACTGACTTGCATTGGACACCAGGAAAACTGACTAGCTTATCAACAGCAGTGTTAGGAAGAGAAGCCAAGTCTCCTAAACCACACACAAGACACTGCCTTTTCTTTACATGCCAAGATAAGTCAATTATTCTTCTAAAACATTCTCAAGGGTACATAGCACAAGAATGTGATCATTATGAATGCTGCTGAGCTAGCAGCATGGCCTAGCCATACCAGTGTACTTGTATATGCACATGATCCTGACTTCATACATTCTGACTCAAATTTCAAATCGTTTCTCCATTCATTTGCAGTATCTTTCCATGACACTTATAAGTCATATCACTATCTCCCATGTCAAATGAAAATGAATCAACAGGTTTAACATAAGATCTGAGTGGGACACAGCTAAGTATTAGCATCAGAGGGACCCAGTGTTGGATAATGGTTGGTATTGAGGAAAGACAACTTTTCCAAACGCCTCTGTCAAAGCAATTTTTGATAAGAATACTATTGTTTCTCATTGAATGCCCATCATCTCTGGTCAATAGATAACTAAATGTTGTAAGTTAAGCAAGATTTTCATAAGCTATTTTTCAATCTTAATATATCTGTCACACTCAGCCCACACTTGCACTGGTCTTTACTAGTTATAAATTTACTGTGTTGCTGGAATTGCCTTTTTCCTGGCATCTGAATTCAGTGACTTTGAGATAGCATTTTGATGAATAGTTTTCTTAGGTGAATATTTCTCTGTCATGAGACACTGCTCACCACTTCCGTAAGTGCTTCCAGTTCAAACTAAAAATAGTTTTTCGTTTGTGTAGACAGATTCAAAAGAGAATGTTCCAGTGCTGGAAACAGCCTAAGTGCCCATCAGTAAATGAGTGGATCAAAAAACTGGTACATTTACACAATGGGATACTATGCAGCAGAAAGAAAAGGAACTCCTACCCTTCATGATGGCATGGATGGATCTGGAGAGCATTATGCTCAGTGAAATAAGCCAGGTGGTGAGGGACAAATACCATATGATCTCACTTATACATGGAACCTAATCAACAAAACAAACAAGCAAGCAAAACAGAACCAGATTCATGGAAATAGGAGCAAACTGACAGTGACCGGGGGAATGGGGAGGGGATAAAGGGATGAAAAGAGAAACGGTCATCAAGGAACATGTATGAAGGACCCATGGATAAAGACAACAGGGGTAGGATTGAGGGTGGGAGGTACAGGTGGGTGAGGTGGGGGAAAGTGGTGTCAGGAAAATGGAAACAACTAAATTTGAACAATAAAAAAATAATAAAAAAGAATTTTCCATATCCAGCATAAAACATATCTGACACTCTTCATACAAATAATCATTAAAACACTCTGAAGAGGGATAGTGCAGTTATAATATTTTCATAGTCTACTTGTTAAGACCTCTGAAAAGAAGTGCTTAGAGATTTAATGCAAATCAAATTTCACAATCAGTGTGGTATTTAGTTATTTGTTTGCTGATTCTTATCTGTGTTCATTTAGAATACAATATATGGAAGAATTTGGAAACTGAGACAACATCCTCAACTGTATTGTCATTTCTATAAGATAAAGCACTGTTTATAGATTGAGTTACAAGCCAAATATAGTAGTCATCTTTACCTAACTATATTTTATCTTTGTTTACAAAAGAAGACAGATGTACACACATATATACAAGATTAAAAGTATTGAATGTAAGATACTGAAGAATAATTGGCTTTTTATTTACAAAATAATAGAACAGTCTTCAGGAAAATATTTACACAATATATGTCTATGTATAATTAATTTATCTAATATTTGTATGGATCCAGATTCTATAATTTTATAGCAAATAATTTTTTCTTAAAGCTAATATATTATGTTAATTTTAATAAGGAATTTGCATATGAAGGAAATGTAAATTTTTTGAAATACCCAGTGACTGATTACTTGCCGAGTGTTTAGTGCTCTGCTAGGCATTGAAGATGTTACAAGGTTATATAAAACATGAAACTTGTACTCCAAGATCTTACCATCAAATTAGGAAGACTTCCAGTGTAATTGTTCTGTCTCCCTTGTGAGATGCGTGTAATGAACACCTCAGAGCTCTTTTCTTCCAAAATGGTTGCTGAAGTGAAGCTGTAGCTAAATTAATTTCAGCAACAGATTTTCATAAGCCAGATATTTGGCTTTATTAAAATAAAATTTCCATATTTTCTCTTTAATTTCTTTCAGTTACCTCATGAACATTGCTTAAGGGCATATGCAAAAATAAAGTTAACATTCTTTATCACTTTCTCCACCAAAGCTTGAATAGAGCTAATCTTATACACAGGTCATCAAAATAAACACTCTTTTTTTTTAAGATTTTATTTTTATTTATTTTTAGAGAGAGGGGACGGGAGGGAGAAAGAGAGGGAGAGAAACAGCAATGTGTGGTTGCCTCTCACATGGCCCTCACAGGGACCTGGCCCGCAACCCAGGCATGTGCCCTGACTGGGAATCGAACCGGGACCGCTTGGTTCCCAGCCCGCGCTCAATCCACTGAGCTACACCAGCCAGGGCAAAATAAACACTCTTGATACAATAAAAGCTGGGCCCATCAGATTTGAATTTTATAATCAATAATTCAATAAAATATTAAAATGATATTTTTGAATTTTATTGTAGTTCTCCCATTTGTGGATAGTGAACTATATATAATGATATTATCTTCTGATCAAAGTTCTCTAATTTCAATAACCAGTCAGGATTCTGTAATTGAATTTTTTAAAAAATTGTATAAATAATACATTTTCATTTTTGATTTTAGAGGGAGGAGAAAGGAGGCAGAAGGAGATGAAGAGAAATGTGAATGTGAGAAAGAAACATCAATTGACTGCCTTCTGTATGCACTGTGACTAGAGACCGATCCTACAACCCAGGCATGTATCCTTACCAGAAAGTAAACTGATGTACTTGGTATATTAATTTATTATTTTCTATATTAAAAAGTCATGCATATTTACCTAATTTTCTAATATTTCTAAATCAGTGTAAAATATTGTCGAATTAATTTATAGTCTAAAATCAGTGCAAAATTAGCTTTGAGCTAATTATCTCAAGTAATATCATAACAGTAGAAAAAGATATGCATTGGCTTTATAGGACAAAAAATAAATAAAAATAAATACCGAAAGGATAAGAAGTTGTCAGTGATTAGCTAATTCAAAATTTCTCAAGATAATGTTCCTCATGTTATTTTATGAGAAGCCAAGGAGTATAAATATATTTTTAACTATCATTAATTGATTTTAGAGAGAAAAAGAAGGGAAGAGAGTGAGAGAATGAAAGAGAGACATCAGTTTGTTGTTCCACTTATTTATGCATTCATTAGTTACTTCTTGTATATGCCCCAACCAGGGATTGAACCCACAACCTTGGAGTATCAGGATAAGGCTCTAACAAAATGAAATACTTGGCCAGGGCAGGAGTATGAGTATCTTTTAAGAGACAGGAAAATAGAAGAAAAGTTTTTCATGGAAAAATAAGTTTGGAAATACTGTAGGACTTTCTGAGCTGTTGCAATGCTAAATATGAAGTCTGTCTAGAAATTAACCAGCACGTAATGTGAAAAATAGAGACATTTGTTGAAGAAGATACAAGATACCAGAAACGTTGTACATAGGACAATGGCGGCTCAGTCCCCTTCAAAGTAAGCACCTTGGGACCTCACACAGTTCTACCAATTGGCATCAGCTTCCCCACTGTATTTTCCTGCATCTCACCAATGATCTGAAACCTCTTCCCTTTCAAAGTTGATTTTAGTGTTGGGAAAAGTGAGAAGTCACAGGGTGTCAAATCTGGCCTATAGAGGGGCAGCCGTTGTCCCAATAAAGCTGCTTATCACCAGTTGCCCATAGCTGCAGGCTTCTGAATCATCCAAATAGTTTTCACAGAGGAATGATTAAGCTTAATGCAAAATTTGATGCAGATTCATTGCTCTACTTGCTCAGTCATTTTGAATATGACACCCACCCAGTACACGTGATCACTCAACCGCATCTATGCCCCCACTGACTAGTACAGTGAAGTCATTATTGTTCAGGCATGTGCATTTCAGTCCACTCTCCTTGGCTTCCAGGTTACACTGATGCAGTGCAAACCATCCTCATTATATTAACAATGGCTGTACTTTTTCCGGACAGATCTCATATGTGGAAAAGCTATGGGTGATAAAGAAAGGATTTTACTACAGTACCACCATCCTTTTAAAGCAAACATTATCAAGCACTATCTAAGGCAGGGGTTGACAAACTTGTTCTGTAAAAGGCCAGGTACACTTGGCAGGCTATATGGTCTTATCCACAGCTAGTTAACTTTGTTGTAGCACAAAAGCAGCCATAGACAATATGTTGAAGAGTTGGCATCACTAGGTTCAAAGCAAACTTTATTTATGAACAATGAAATTTGAATTTCTTATAATTTTCATATGTTATGTGTTATTAATCTTTTAATATTTCAACCATTAAAAATCACATTCCTAGTTCACAAGCCATAGAAAAACAGGTGGTGGGAAAATCTGGCACATTGGCTGTGGTTTGCTAACTCCTGATCTAGAGGAAAGAAGAACTGCGCTGTGTAGACCCTGATTCTTTTCCCTAGAAAGATGCATTCCATGTTAGAAAATACAACTTCCTTAACCCTTGAGCAATCTGGATGAAGTTCTCTATAGTGTTACCAACTTCTTTCCTCGCCCCTTTTCCTGGATTCTTTGTCAAGGGAAAGTGGAGTGACACTGAGGTAAACTCAGATGTGGCCATGTGCTTTCCAGGCAGGTTTCTAAAAACTGAAAAAACATCCTTCATTTTCCAGTGGTTTTCCACATGGGCTTTGGAGTTAGAGAAGCCTGAATTTATGCACAGTTTCCACCACATACAAGGTATAAGCCCTTAAATAAATTAGCAGCCTGAGCCTCTGTTTTCATTGCTAAAAAGCAGTACCTCACACATAAGGTTTTGTTGAGAATTAAGTAAGCATTTAGCACAGTACCTGGCACGACACAGTAAGTGTGCAATAAACAGTCATTCTTCTTCTTACTTTCTATTTATGTGTATGTTTTGTTTACCAATGAATACATTCATAAATAGATATATAGATATTTATTTATGCAAACCAAGAATTTACTACAAGAGCACATACATGCGTGTATGACACATGATAGGTTTTCATTGAATATAAGCAATGTAACTGATTTATTAAGAAGTCTCAACTTAATAGAGAATAATCATGGAATGCTTTTATTCAATCACTGCTTTTAATTTTTAATTTCCACTTATAAATGCTATCTTAGGTAGATTCCACAATATTTTAGTCATGTTCAACCTGGTAGAGCTTACAATTTCTCTAACTCAATTCACATCTAATTTAATATCTTCTCTTTGCCCATAGCAGGTTGTATGTTTAGTGTGAGATTATATAAACTTAAAGGTACAGAGTGGGTACATAGTCTGCTGTTTTAACCCATCCTCTACGCTACCTTTATTCAGGCTCAGGGACACTATCTTTCTACCTGTTTCCAGAGTCTGGCTCCTCTAGGGTGAAAAGCACAGAGATGGATCAGTGGGACAAAAGTCATGTGTGGGTGCATGATAATCTTCTTGGTCCTGCTCTGGTTTCATCTGCTTTCAGCAAAGGTGGCCTAATTGAGTGTTGTCTTCCCAGAGTTAATGAGTATAGTTTCCCTTGGCTGTTCTTCAGCCTTATACCTAAGCTGCTTGGTCATGTAGAATCTCCTTAGAGAGGGGTATTTATGACTACCTTTGAGCCCTGTCAAAGGATACTGGCAGCAGTGTACCCACCAACCCTCTCTCCAGGTAGGGCATCTTTTTTTAAAGATTTTATTTATTTATTATTAGAGAGAGGAGAAGGGAGGGAGACAGAGAGGGAGAGAAACAGCAATGTATGGTTGCCTCTCACGTGGCCCCCACTGGGGACCTGGCCTGCAACTCAGGCATGTGCCCTGACTGGGAATCGAACCTGGACCCTTTGGTTCCCAGCCCACACTCAATCCACTGAGCTACACCAGCCAGGGCCAGGTAGGGCATCTTTTGACTTGATGTGTGTCCGAGTCACTCAACAGCTTCTCCTGATTCACTTCTACATTCCATGTTCTTTCATTTGCAGCCATGGGAATTGCTGAGGTCCTCTCCAATGATAGCACTCCACATCTACCCACATTTTCTGTCCTATTCCCTATAGTATTTTCTTGCCTGACTGGTATTAATTATTATTCTACCAATTCTTTCACCTTTGGGAATTTCCAGAAAATAAAGAGGACACCAGTTTTAATGTTCATGTGCATCCTCAATTTCTGAGGATGAATGTAAAACTTTATCAAAAAGCCCCTTCAAACATTCATCTCATTTGTTTGGCGGCACTATCATATATATATATATTTGGTGATAGCTAGAGGGAAAGTGAGTGGAGGTGGGTGAATATGGGATAAATGAGAAAGGAAAGAAACTTTGGGTGATGGACACATGATGCAGTATGCATATGATTTTTTATTGAGTTGTACACTCAAAACCTATATGGTTTTGTGAAACAATGTCACCCCAATGAATTCAAAGAAAAAAGAAGGAAGGAAGGAAGGGAGGGAGGGAGGGAGGAAGGAAAGAAAGAAAGAAATAGAAAGAAGAAAGAAAGAATCAAAACTTGAGGGAACCATCACAGGCCAAAAAGCTGCACAATTTGAGTAATAATGGAGGTGATAAAGAAAACATCAAAATGTAAGAATGCATAAATTCATAATTATAAAAAATTCATTAGATACCACTATAAGTTGCTAAGGCAGCAACTCATTGTTCTGAAAACTGATGAATAATAAGGGGAAAATAAAGCATTTATCATCCCTTTCTGGATCAACTATATTTCAGAATAACCAAATAATTAATGAGGGAGTGTGTTTTTTTAATATAAAAAACTTTGCCACTGATGAATTTGAAAGGAATATAGAATGAGAAAAATCTTCATTTTTAACCCCTAATGAATAATATATTATGGTGACAAAAATCAATGAATGGTAAAATCATTAGGTAAAATGTTGAAAAGCTTGATTATGAAAAAATCAGGCAACATCACCTAAACCTACAATGACAGTTTACAGTTCTGACAGTAGAACAATCAAACATCATGTGCTTTCAGATATGATGCAATAGGAAGTAAATAACACTGCTTACTAAATATTCTTGCCAAAAACTTAAGCAAAGTACATTTAAACCTAGATATACCTACAAGTTTATGGGAATTATCAAGGATAGAGGAACACATTCAATGACATTATGAGGAAGCAATCTACCCAATCCAGAATGCGGAATGTTCCATAGGAAAAATGTACTAATTTTCCCCTCAATCAACTGCATGATGAGAGTTTTCAGCATGGGGGTGGGGGGGCGGGAGGGACATTATAGAAGAAAACATAAATAAAATACCTACATCTTGTTTGGGCCCTGATTAAAACAAACCTACCATGAAACAATATGTTTGAGAGAATCAAGGAAATCTGAGTATAGATGATACTAAATGATATTAAGAAATTGACTTAATTTTCTAGGTTCATTTGTCAATGTTGTTAGGTGTGATAATTAGACCCTTTAGGCAAAATCTACTCTTATCAACTAGGGATGTATGTTTAAATATTTTCCAGTAAAATAACATGATACTGGGATTTCTTTTAAACCTCTTTTAAAAATAACAAAAAAGAGTAGTGGGGAATTGAAGAATCAAGATTCAAAAGTAGTGATGATTGTTGAAAGTCTGTAATGGGTACTTAGTAATTAATTATATTGTCCTGCTTACTTTTGTGTACCTTTGAAATTTTTCATAATAAAATGTGTTTTAAAATACTTGAATATGAGTACAGATGCAGAGGTGGTTCTAACTAGGCCAGAAAAGGTGGGAACAGCATCCAAGAGATGCTACAGAGCAGCAAATCAGACATACCTGTTTTAAAAGTTTCTGTGTAATGCAGATTTCCTCTGTCATAGCACTTAACACTGTACATAATACTCACATAACTCTGTCACTTTCTATGTATTATATGTAGTTATTCAACATTTGTCTCTCTATATTGCCTTGTTCCACTTTTCTATCTTATTCTGTGTTCCAGAATAAGATGGAGATGGTTAGGATGCCTTGCCTTTTGGTTTCCAGCCAGATTTAACCTAAAGAAGATTCTGGTAAGATATCTGATGGTGGAAGGAGAGTGAGAGTATTAATTCCACTGCATCCCTCCAGGTCGCATTTCTCTATTTTTTAAAAAAAGATTTTATTGATTTATTTTTAGAGAGGGTAGGGGAGGAAGAGAAACACCAATGTGTGGTTGCCCCTTGCACGCCCCCTACTGGGGACTTGGCCTGCAACCCAGGTATATGCCCTGACTGGGAATCAAACCAGTGACCCTTTGATTCCCAGTACAGTGCTCAATCCACTGAGCCACACCAGCCAGGGCTTCATTTCTCTACTTAAGTTAATAGTTCCTGTGTTTAAAACTCTCCAAAACATAGAGATTTTATTCTGGGTTCTAGAGAACATTGTCTCTCCTTGTCCCTTTGGGTCTAAGAATAATTGTGACTTTATTATCTTGTTGACCCAGTTATTTTTTTCCATAATTAGTTTGTTTTCCTTGACCCTGTCCATATGTTTGTATCATTGCTTTTCATAATCTCTTGAAATACTGCCTTTCAGTATGCTATCTGTTTCATGCTAGGTTCCAGAGTGATACAAGATATGAGCTGCATTAGAGCTTGAAAATTGTGTCCCTCTCTGTTGTTCATTGTGATAGCTAAATACATGACTATCTGGCACCTAGTACACATAAAATAAACATTACTTGAAGGAAAATAAAAATGTACAGAAGGATGTGAAAAGACTTCAACATTAGTTCTTGATTTAAAAAAACATAAAGTAAGGCATAGAGAAATATATGCATCATATGTTCTTTTAAAAAGACTATTCATTAGCTTCATGCAGAGTGTAAAAAATTAGGCAAATTTGTGATTAAAATACCATAAGAAAAGAAAAATAACTGATATGAAATTATATCAAAATTATCATTATTTCAACTATTTTAATAAAATCTTGGAAAAACAATGTCATCTCGTTCTAAATAGATCAATAAATGCAATGTAATTCCATTTTATAATTTTAGAAAATAATCCTAAATTTCATGTGAAAAATAATCACATGAGATTAGACAAGAGATTCTAAAACAATAAGTGGTAAGGAATTTGCTCTCCTAAAAAGTAAAATAGAGTTAACAACAGGCACATAAAAAAAATGGCCCAAATGAAAGAACAGATGAAAGCTCCAGAAAAAATACAGTTAAGTGACGAAGAGATAGCCAACCTATCAAATGCACAGTTCAAAACATGGGTAATCAGGATGCTCACAGAACTGGTTGAATCTGGTCACAAATTAGATGAAAAAAATGAAGGCTCTGCTAAGTGAAATAAAGGAAAATGTACAGGGAACCAATACTGACGGGAAAGAAACTGGGACTCAAATCAGTGGTGTGGAACAGAAGAAAGAAAGAAACATTCAACTAGAAAAGAATGAAGAAACAAGAATTCAAGAAAATGAGGAGCAGCTTAGGAACCTCCAGGACAACTTTAAATGGTCCAACATCTGAATTATAGGGGTGCCACAAGTAGAAGAGGAAGGGCAATGGATTGAAAACTTATTTGAACAAATAATGAAAGAGAACTTCCCCAATCTGGCAAAGGAAATAGACTTCCAGGAAGTCCAGGAAACTTAGAGAGTCCCAAAGAAGTTAGACCCAAGGAGGAACACACCAAGGCACATCATAATTACATTACTCAAGATTAAAAATAAGAAGAGACTCTTAGAAACAGCAAGAGAAAAAAAGACAGTTACCTACAAAGGAGTTCCCATAAGACTATGAGCTGATTTCTCAAAAGAGACCTTACAGGCAAGAAGGGGCTGGAAAGGAGTACTCCAAATCATGAAAGGCAAGGACCTACATCCAAGATTACTCCATCCAGCAAAACTCTCATTTAGAATGGAAGGGCAGATAAAGTGCTTCTCAGATAAGGTCACATTCAAGGAGTTCATCATCACCCAGCCTTTATTATATGAAATGTTAACGGATTTATATAAGACATGGAGGGATATCAACAGGGGAGTGGTAGGGGGAGAGAGGGGGAAAAGTACAGAGAATAAGTAGCATAAACGGTAGGTAGAAAACAGACAGGGGGAGGTTAAAAATAGTATAGGAAATGTAAAAGCCAAAGAACTTATATGTATGACCCATGGACATGAACTAAAGGGGTGGAATGTGAGTGGGAGGTGGTGTACAGAGCAGAGGGGAATAAAGGTGGGGGGATGGAACAACTGTAATAGCATAATCAATGAAATAAAAGTAAAAACATAAAATATGGTTAAAACAATATAGATACTAGAGAAAAAATTCCACTTCTGACAATAGTATACTAAGTGATTTAAAACTAACCTCCAAATCACTTAGTAAACTTGGGTTGGGGAGAGAGGTATGAGTCTTCCTTTTGAATAGAAACTTACAATCTTTATAATTGACTTTCTTGCAGCCTCCTCTTACTTGTGTACCAGGAAAAGAGAAAGTAACTGCCCTCCCAAACCCTTGAGGAGGAAAGGGCAAAATCTCTAATCAGGAGCTCTACATTCTTCACAAGGCCAATGGCATTGTTGACTCTTTATCCTTGCCCTCTCCAGTCTTCTGCTAGAGATGACGAAGTGGAAGTGGAAGTGAGAGGCAAGAATGTAGTTACTTATCTAGGGCATAGCATGTGGATCTTTAGTAAGATGAGGAAGTTGATGTCTGACTTCAGTTATTTGCAGCTCTCTTAGGCTGGACAGGAATTAGATCCTTTTTATACTGTATTGGGTTCTAGTTTCCATTTGAGAGCAAAAGAAAAAGTTTGTTTAAAAATATATTTATTAAGGTAACATGAAATAAATTTACCTGTATACTATATTGTATGTTCACCACCAAAAGTCTAATTTCCTTCTGTTACCATACATTTGACCCCCTTTATCCAGTTCCTCCTCCCACACTCCCCTTACCATCTGGTAACCATTCTGTTTTCTGTATCAATGAATTTGTTTTTTGTTTGTTTTGTTTGTTTATTACTTTTTAATTTTATATACCAAATATGAGTGAAATCATGTAATTTTTTTCCTTTTCTGTCTGACTTATTTCACTTAGCATAACACCTTTGAAATCTCTGTGTTGTTATAAACGACTGAGTGGTATTATAAATGTATATACATATGATTCACTATATATATTTTTTTATATATGTGAGGTTTTTTTGCTTAATTCCTTCTTTCATTCAGCCCCATCCCTCTCCACTCTGAACACTGTCAGTATCTTCCATGTGACCATGACTCTGTTTGTATTTTATTTGTTAGTTTATTTTGTTAATTAGATTCCACATATAACTGATACTATATGCTATTTGTCTTTCTCTGATTGACTTATCTCACTTAACATAATACTCTCCAGATCCATCCACATTGTTGCAAAAGGTAAGATTTTCTTCTTTTTAAAGACCAAGTAGTATTTCATTGTGTAAGTGTATGACAGCTTTTTTCCCCTTCATCTAATGATGGGCACATGAGCTATTTAGAGATCTTGACTATTGTGAAAACCACTACAATGAACATATGTATGCATATGTTCTTTCAAATTATTGTTTGGGGTTTTTTTTACAAGATATATTCCCAAGAACTGGCACCACTGGGTCACAAGGCAGTTTTATTTTTAAATTTTTGAGGAAATTCCATACTGTTTTCCATGTTGGCTGCACCAGTCTGTGTTCCCATAAACAGTGCATGAGGGTTCCCTTTTCTCTATATCCTCACTAGCACTTGTTGTTTGTTGATTTACTGATGATATCCATTCTTACAGGTGTGAGGTGATATCTCATTGTGGTTTTACTTTGCAGCTCTCTGATGATTAGTAATGAGCAGTTTTTCATATGCCTATTGGCTGTCTGTATGTTCTCTTTGGAGAAACATGTATTCAGGTCCTTTATCCTATTTCCTTTTAAGTTATATTTTTTTGTTATAATCGAGTTCCTGCCTTTTTCATTATGGGTGACTTTTTATATTACATGTCTTGTTATATGGGCTATAGGGAAAAGATAATTGCAGTGTGTAGTTACTATCACATTCACATTTCTCACTGTAAATTAATCATTTGTCTTTCTGATCAGTCTTTTCTAAATATATTTTATTTATTATGCTATTACAATGGTCCTAATTTTCCCCCTTTGCCTCCTTCTACCTGGTACCTCCCATTCCTTCTGGAAATCCTCCCCTCAGGTCATGTCCCTGGGTCTTGCATATAAGTTCTTTGGCTACTCCACTTCCTATAGTGTTCTAAACATCTACCTGCCTATTCTGTACCTACCAATTTGTACTTCTTAATCCCTGCACCTTTTACCCCATTCTCCCCCTACCCCCTCCCAACTGGTAGCCCCCCAAATGATCTCCATATCTATGATTCTGTTTTTGTTCTGCTTGTTTGTTTTTTATATTTAATTGTTGATAGTTGTGTATTTATTGCCATTTTAATGTTCATAGTTTTGATCTTCTTTTCCTTAAATAAGTCACTTTAACATTTCATAGAATAATGGCTTGGTGATGACAAATTCCTTTAGCTTTACCTTGTCTGGGAAGCACTTTATCTGCCCTTTTATTTTAAATGATAGCTTTCCTGGGTACTGGGTTGTAGGCCCTTGCTTTTCATCACTTTGAATACTTCTTGCTAGTCCCTTCTAGCCTGCAACATTTCTTCTAAGAATCAGCTGACAGTCTTATGGGAACTCCCCTATAGATAACTATCTGCTTTATTTTTTGTTTTAGAGAGAGGGGAAGGGAGGGAGAGAGGGAGAGAAACAGCAATGTATGGTTGCCTCCCACATGGCCCTCATGGGGACATGGCCCGCAACCCAGGCATGTGCCCCGACTGGGAATCGAACCGGGACCCTTTGGTTCCCAGCCTGCGCTCAGTCCACCGAGCCACACCAGCCAGGGCACTATCTGCTTTTCTCTTGATGCCTTTAAGATTCTCTCTTTATTTTTAACCTTTGGCATTTTAATTATGGTGTGTCTTGGTGTGGTCCTCTTTGCATCCATCTGGTTTGGGACTCTCTGTGCTTCCTTGACTTCTATGTCTATTTCTTTCATCAAATCAGGGAAGTTTTCTTTCATTATTTTTTCAAACAACTATTCAAATTCTTGCTCTCTCTCTTCTCTTTCCAGCACCCTTATGATTTGAATGTTGATATGTTTGAAGTTGTCCCGGAGGCTCCTTACCATATATCCTCTTTTTTTATTCATTTTTCTTCTTGCTGTTCTGATTGAATTTTTTTCTTCCTTGTGTTTCAAATCATTGATTTGATTCTTGGCTTCATCCACTCTACTGTTGATTTCCTGTAAATTTTTCTTTATTTCACTTAGTGTAACCTTAGTTCTACCTGAGTCTTTTTTTATGCTATTGAAGTACCCAATGAGTTCCTTGAGCATCCTAATAACAAGTGTTTTGAACTCTGCATCTGCTAGACTGCTTGATCAGTCTTGTGAGCCAGAGTAATGTGAATCTATCTCCTAAGTCACATGTCCACTCTAGATTTGCTGCTAATTCAGACCTCTGAGTTGATAGGGTTGAGTGCTGAATCCCAGACCTTGGCATCATGGTAATGAATGTATCACTCTGATGCAGTTGGCAGCATTTTCCCTAGTGACACAAGTGTTTCTATTGATTGCATCCTCATTTGTCTTGTTTGAACTTCTACAGGTACAATTTTCAAGGCCCCACAGATTAGATTATAGTGTAATACAATTATTTTATTTTACAGATGAGAAAACTGAAGGCATAGAAGGGAAGAATGTGTTCAAGATCACAAAGAATCTTAGAAATCCATGATTTATTCCAGACCTCATGATGCTCAGTTGAATGTTTATTTTGTTTTTAATAATTCTAGATGGTTAAAAAAGGCATTTTTATATTCTTATTTCAAAATCACATATATTTAGAAATTATAAGATTCTGGTGATGCCTGAGACTCTAGAGCTCACCTAGTCTACTCTTTCTCAACAGGGATCTCTTAGATGCTATTCATTAGAATGACCCCTGGAGATTTTTTATTCTCTATGACTTGGGTTGAAATAAAAAACAAAACAAAACTATATTTTTGTAAATTTCCCAGGATATTTTTCTGCATAGAAAGGCTTGGAAACTTCTGATATAATACAACTTATTTTAATAGATATATTAAAAGAGGCATAGGAAGGAGAAAGGATCTTGTCTTTGTATATAATTTCTTCTTTAGGGGTTGGAGTCACATCACATTTGACTTTTTAGCAGTTATTTGCAACTCCAGCACTATATACTGTGTGTACATATTGGAAATTTTCAGTGTGGAAGATTTATGTTAGGAAAGCCAGAAAATAAGCAGGGTATCCTACAGTAAATCCTAGAGCAGATTGTGAACTTTGTCCTGAATATAATTTGGACACAAGTGTTTTGTGTTTGTATAGCTGCTACATTCATAACTTATGCCATTCATCATATTCAGAAAGGCAGACGGTTCCAATTATAAGAAGCAATAACAAACATTGCCATCACTGAATTTAGAGAAATAACAATAAATGAAATTATTAAGTCAAAGTTGAATGCACTCTGGAATATAATCAGGTTCTGAAGTGCTCCACTGCAGATTACTCAAGACTTTGTGGATTGTTCTCAGCTACATACCAAGATTAGGAATGGAGGATATTTTTGATACTTATGGACAGTTCTAGGGCTATAAATTTAACCCATTTTAGGGGCTCATATACCTATTTCAATAATCTATACCAATACCTCCTTAGATGTATATCTATACATTATTTTCCTAAATGATATTGAGCACTTGTATATTCCAGATACAATCATTAAACATTTAGTAGTCAGATAAGAGAATAAAACAGCTCATACATGTATAAAGTAAAAGATAGATTTACTAATTGTTGTATGTGCTCAGAGACAGGAATTTTTGTGTTCAGTTTATGGGAGGTTATGAGAAAAGTTAATGGCATATGAGGTGGGTCTTGGAGAATGAGTAGTGGAGGGAGGGAGACAGGGAAAGAGGGAAGGATGAAGTGGGGAGAGAGAGAAAAAGAGAGAGAGAGAGAGAGGGAGAGGGAGGAAGAGAGAGAAAATGAGAATACAAAGAATGTGATCATTCATTCCAGGCATTGGAAAGTATATAAACAGTATCATGGGTGCATTGGAGTGCAAAATATATTAGATCAGACTCAAAGACCTATACTTTGCACACCTTCTTTGAAAGGATTATCCTATTCTGTAAGTTTTCTTAAGAAGTTTAAAAATTTCTTTCTTCTATGTATTAATAAATTGTAATGGCTTTAACATGTTTTTATTTATTTATTTATTTATTTATTTATTTATTTATTTTATTCTATCTTTATTGTATTTTTTCCATTACCATGTAATCCCCTTATACCCCCTTCTGCCAAGCAATCACCACACTGTTGTCCATGTCCATGAGTCATTTTTCCTGTTTGCTCAATCCCTCCAGCCTCTAACCTCCTCGACCCTTAGTTATCATCTTACACTCCATCTATGAGTCTGTCCTCATTTTCCTTGTTAGTTCAGTTTGTTCATTAGATTCCACATATGAGTGCGGCTTCTTTCACTTAGCATAATGTTCTCCAGATCCATCCATGCTGTATCAAAGGGTAACACTTTCTTCTTTTTATGGTTTTGATGCGGACGCCAGCCTGCAGTGTCCGCAGCATTATGATTGAGGCATGAGACACATTCACATGGACTACTGAGTCCTGTGGAGGAAAAGAGAAGGCATGGCCACTCTCTCAAGAGGAGAGCACCTTGGACCGCCTCAGCCACCCTCTCAAGAGGAGAGCACACTGACCCTTGCCTTGACAGGCTTTTATTGTCTTTCTAGGCACATTACATTGAGGGTGGTTTTCATTTGCTATGCACAGGTCCTCATTGACTATGCATAGGATCACTGTAGGTGATTACCTTTTACAGCTAACAAAGGAGAGGATGTTGCTAGTTACATCAAGAAAGGAGGATATTTGCAAATGAAAAGGGAAAAGTGGTTGAACTGGTTACACTCATCCTTGGAAAGTTTAGCATGGATTTTAGGAAGTTGCAGTAAATCCTTGCTGCCTCAATTCAGGGTAAAGGAGTTTTAGCAAAAGCAAGTTTCATAGCAGTCTAGGTACAATGCAGGCCTGATTTCCCACGGGAGAACCTATCCGTAGGCGTGGGCCTTGTGTTGCTCTCCACTGTCCGAGTGGGAGCTGGGCCCACGCCACGCAGAACAGTCTCCCATATGGTTGAGTAGTATTCCATTGTGTAAATGTCCCATAGTTGTTTTATCCACTTATGTGATGGACACTTGAGCTGCTTCCATTTCTTCGTGATTGTAAATAATGCTGCAATGAACATAGGGGTGTTTATGTCTTTCAAATTAGTGTTTTGGGTTCCTTTGGAAATATGCTCAGAAGAGGAGCTGTATGGTCAAGAAGCCGATCCATTTTTAATTTTTTGAGATATCTCCATACTGCTTTCCACAGTGGCTGCACCAGTCGGCACTCCCACCATCGGTGCAAAAGTGTTCCCCATTTTCCACATCCTTGCCAGCACTCGTTGTTGTTTATTGATTTATTGATGATAGCCATTCTGACAGGTGTGAGATGATATCTCACTGTGGTTTTAATTTGCATTTCTCTGATGATTAGTGACACAGAGCATCTTTTCAAATGTCTATTGGCCATCTGGTGTCCTCTTTGGAGAAGAGTCTGTTCAGGTCTTTTGACCATTTCCTAAGTGGATTTTTTTTTCATTCGCTGTTGAGTTTGTAAGTTCTTTATAAAGTTTTTATATTAACCACTTATCAGGTGTATCAGCAAGTATGCTTTCTCATTCTGTGGGCTGTCTTCTTATTTTGTTAATGATTTCTTTTGCTATGCAAAACCTTTTTTGTTTGATGTAATCCTATTTGTTTATTTATTTATTTTTTGTTTCCCTTGCCTGGGATGAATATCCAATAAAATATTACTGCAAGTAATGTCCAAGATTTTTCTGCTTATGTTTTCTTGTAGGATTTTTATTGTTTTGGGTCTAACATTTAAGTATTTAATCCATTTTGAGTGTATTCTTGTGTGTGGTGTAAGAAAGTGGTTTAGTCTCATTTTTATGCATGTATCTGTCAAATTTTCTCAATACCATTTATTGAATAAACTAGCTGTAGCCTATTTTATGTGCTTGCTTCTTCTGTCGAACATTGATAAAAGGTGTGGGTTTATTTCTGGGCTCTGTATTCTGTTCTATTGATCTATGTGTCTGTGTTCATGCCAGTACCATGCTGTTTTGATTGCTCTGGACTTGTAGTATAGTTTGATATTACATGGCATGATTCATTCAGCTTTCTTCTTCTTTCTCAGGATCATTGTTGCTATGTGGGGTCTTTTGTGGTTCCATATAAATTTTTGAAACATTTGTTCTAGTTCTGTGAAATATGTCATTGGAATCTTGATAGGAATTGTGTTGAATCTATAGATTCCTTTGGGTAGTCTGGACACTTTAATGATATGAATTCTTCCTGTCCATGAACAGAGTATGTACTTCCACTGATTTGTGTTTCTTCAATTTCTTTTCTCAGTGTCTTATGATTTTCTGAGTAAAGGTCTTTTACATCCTTAGTTAGATTTATTCCTAGGTATTTTATTCTTTTTTGAAGCAATTGTAAATGGGAGGTTTTAAAATTTCCCTTTGTGTTAGTCATTACTGGCATATAAAATGCAACTGATTTCTGGGTATTAATTTTGTATCCTGCTACTTTGCTGAATTCATTTATCAGTTCTAATTGTTTCTTAGTGGAATCTTTTGGGTTCTCTATGTACATTATCACATCATCTGCAAATAAAGACAGTTTTAATTTTTCTTTCCAATTCAGATTATTTTTATTTCTTCTTCTTACCTGCCTGCTATGGCTAGGACTTCCAGTACAATGTTGAGTAAGAGGGGTGAAAGTGGACAACACAGATCTTGTTCCCAATCTTAAGGGGAACACTTGTAGTTTTTGCCCTTTGAGTATGATGCAGGCAGTGAGTGTCAAATATGGCCTGTATTATGTTTAGGTATGTTCCCTCTATTCTCACTTTGCTGAGAGTGTTTGTCATAAATGGATGCTGGATTTTATCAAATGCTTTTTTCTGCATCTATTGAGATAAATTAGGTAGTTTTTATCCTTCATTTTGTTTATGTGGTGAATCACATTTATTGTTTTGTGAATGTTGCATGCACCAAACTTGCACTCCTGGAATAAATCTCATTTGATCATGGTGTGTGATCTCTTTCGAGAAGTGCTGTATTTGGTCTGCTAATATTTTGTTGAGAATTTTACCATCTATATTCATCAGGGATATTGGCCTATGATTTTCTTTCTTTGTAGTATCTTTATCTGATTTTGGAATTGGGATAATGCTGGCTACATTAAATGAGTTTGGGAGTCTTCCCTTCTCTTGAATTTTTTGAAATAGTTTGAGAAGGAGAGGTGTATTTTATCAAATATTTTATCATAATATTTGATAAAATTCACCTGTGAAGCCATCAGGTCCAGGGCTTTTGATTTTGAGGGTTTTCTAAGTACTGTTTCAATTTCATTAGGTGTAATCTGTTTATTCACATTCTCTGATTCTGCCTGTTTCAGTTTTGGAAGATTGTATGTTTCTAGCAATTTATCCACTTCATCCAGATTATCCAATTTGTTGGCATAGAATTGTTCATAATATTTTATTACAATACTTTATATTTCTTTGGCATCAGTTGTTATTTTTCTTCTTTCATTTCTGACTTTATTTATTTGGGTCTTTCTCTTTTTTTCTTGATGCATCTGGTTAAAAGTTTTTCAATCTTGTTTATGTTTTCAAAGAGCCAGTTCTTAGATTCACTGATTTTGTGTTGTTTTAGACTCCATTTCATTTATTTCTCCTCTGATGTTTATTATTTCCTTCCTTCTACTCACTTTAGGCTTTGTTTGTTTGTTTTTTTCAAGTTCCTTTAAATGTGAAGGTAGATTGTGTATTTGAGCTTTTTCTTGTTTTTTTTTTTGTTTTTTTTTTGTCTTTAGATTTTATTTATTTATTTTTATAGAAAGGGGAAGGGAAACAGAAAGAGAGGGAAAGAAACGTCAATGTGTGGTTGCCTCTTGCGCACCCCCTGTAGGGGACCTGGCTCACAACCCAGGCATGTGCTCTGACTGGGAATCGAACTGGTGACCCTTTGGTTTGTAGGCCCATGCTCAGTCCATTGAGCTACACCAGCCAGGTTTTTCTTGCTTTTTGAGATAGGCCTGTAATGCTATGAATTTCCCTCGTAGGATTGCTTTCCCAGTGTCCCAGAGATTCTGGATTGTTATGTACTCATTTTAATTTGTTTCAAGGTATCTTTTGATTTCTTCCTTGATCTCATTGCTGACCCATTCATTGTTTAATAACATGTTATTTAGTTTTCATATATTTCCATGCTTTTCAGTGTTTTTCTTGTGATTGATTTCTAGTTTTATAGCATTGTGGTCAGAGAAGATGCTTATGATTTCAATCTTCTTTAATTTATTGAGACTTGTTTTTTGTCCTAACATGTAGTCTATCTTAGAAATTGTTCCTTGTGCACTTGAAAAGTATGTATATTCTGCTGCTTTATGGTGAAATGCTCTGGAGATATCAATGAAATCCAATCGATCTAGTATGTCATTAAAGGCCACTGTCTCTTGTTGATTTTCTGCCTGAAAGATCTATCCATTGAAGTTGATGGGGTGTTAAAGTCCCCAACTATGACTGTTTCTGTTGATATCTCCCTTTCGTCCATCAAGATTGTCTTTACATACTTGGGTGCTCCTATATTGCATGTATTAATGTTTACTAGGGTTATATCCTCTTGTTAGATTGTTCTGTTTATCATTATGTAGTGTCCTTCTTTGTATCTCACTATAACCTTTGTTTAAAGTCTATTTTGTTGGGTAAAAGTACTGCTACCCCAGTTTTTTCCTTTCCATTTGCATGAAATATCTTTTCCATCCCTTCACTTCTAGGCTGTGTATATTTTTTGATCTGAGATGGGGCTCTTGGAGGCAGCATATATATAGGGGTCTTGTTTTCTTATCCTTTCAGCTACCCTATGTCTTTTGGTTGGAGCATTTAAGCCATTTACATTTAAGGTGATTATTGATAGGTACATATTTAGTGCCATTTTATTGCTAATTAAAGCAATATTGCTTTTGCTATTTTCCTTTGCTTTTTTTCTTTCTCTTCCTCCGCCTCCTCTTTCTTTCTTTCTTTCTCCTTTCCTTCCTTCCTTCCTCTTCCTTTCTTCCTTTCTTCCTTTCTTCCTTTCTTTCTTTTTCTTTCTTTCTTTCTTTTCTTCCTTCCTTCCTCCCTTCCTTTCTTCTTTCTTTCTTTTCTTCCTTCCTTCCTCCCTTCCTTCCTCTTCCTTCCTTCCTTCCTTCCTTTCTTTCTTTTTCTTCCTTCCTTTCTTTCTTTTCTTCCTTCCTTTCTTCTTTCTTTCTTTCTTTCTCTCTTTCCTTCTCTCCTTCTTTCTTTTTTCCTTCCTTCCTTCCTTCCTTCCTTCCTTCCTTCCTTCCTTCCTTCCTTCCTTCCTTCCCTCCTTCCTTCTTTCCTTCCTTCCTCTAAGCCCTTTAACATTTGTTGCCGTACTGGTTTGGTGTTAACAAACTTCTTTAGCTTTTTCTTGACTGGGAAGCTCCTTATTTCTCCTTCAATTTTAAATGATAGCCCTAGTCTAATTGGTGCTCCCTTGCAGGTAACTACCTGATTTTCTATTGCAGCTTTAAGGATTTTCTCCTTGTCTTTAAGCCTTGTCATTTTATTTTATTTTTTTTAACTATATTTTATTGATTATCCTGTTACAGTTGTCCCACTTCCCCCCCCTTCTTGCCCCCCACCCCCTTATCCCCCTTTCCCCACCCTTTAGTTTTGTCCATGGGTCATACACATAAGTCCTTCTGCTTCTGCACTTCCTATACTATTCTTAACCTCC
>PVJI01016154.1:0-39111 GCA_004026765.1 Micronycteris hirsuta
ATTGTTATACTTTATGCAAGCAGCTGAATATGAATTTCTGTTCAAATCAAATCAAATAAGACAGCAACATTTAGATGAAAGACAGGAATGGTCTTCTTTTTCTATGTTCTATTTAAGAAAGAACCTCATTTCCATAATTGGCTATGCTGTTGTCTATAAATATTATGCAAACTATCTTGAGTCCTTATAATGCAAGTTAGGTTATAATGAGAAATGAGTATCAGTGGCCCTGAAGACAAGCAGTTCTTTGGGTATGAATATTTTCAATAGGCTTATGGAACAGTATAATAGGGGTAAGGGTTCATGAAATAAAGAAGGTGGGGCAGAACCTGTTTTTACTAGATCTCTTGATTTTTTGTTCCTTTTCTAATGTTTCTGTTTCTTCTAGGGTAGATGGTAAGAAAAAGTGCATATAGGAAAAGGTGAAAAATATTACATGTAATCTGGCCATAAAAGCCCCCTAATAAAGAAGACACTGCAACTTAGTGTATCCAGGCTGATCTCTTATGACCCAACCTCAGCCCCTGATCCTAGAGCTATGCCCTCTCCTTTTTCCTTGGTTTCCCTATTCTTGGCAGAAAATTAGGTTGTGTTGGGTAGCTGAAGCCTGGCTACTTTCTGTGTTCTCCCATTGGCCTACAGGAACTCACATTGTTGCCTCAACATTGGATGAAGGGTAGGTTCTTCCCCTTTGCTTCCTCTGTTATCTGCCATCATAGGAAGCTCCAGCCACCTTTATAATATTCAGGTGGAGGCAAACATACATCTTCCTATTCCCGATTACTTCCAAATGCCAGGGATCAAATACAGTGTAAGGTTTACTCTCTCTCTCTCTCTGTCTTTGAGTTCTAGCCTTGGTGATCATACCAGGATGGTCCTCTGGGTTTTGTGGTTTGGCAAAAGTTCACCGCTGGAAGATGCTCCCAGTCTTTAAGAGTGGTCATTTAGGAGCTCTTCTGTTGGGAAAAGAGAAGAAAGCCAGTGTGCTCTCTGCTTCTATGAATCCCCTTACCAAATGTTCTCCCTGCCTTACTCCTTTCCCATTGTAGTCCCTTCTCAAAGCAGCACCCAGGATAATCCTTTGGAAAACTCAGTTTAGATTAGATCTCTCCTTTGCCAGGAATTCTCCAATGGTTTCTCATCTCAGAATCAAATTCAAAATTCTGAATAAGTCCATATGTCCCCCTTGAGCCATCCTTCACCATTCTTTGACACCATTTTCCACTATTCTTTTCCTTTAACTAATTCTATTCCTTGCTTTTCCTTAAATACATCAGGCTCTCTCCTTTGCATATGCTGGAATGTTCCACCAAATATCCATTTGGCTAGTTTCTTCATGTGCTTCTGCTTGAATGTCATAGTCTCAAAAAGCCTTTGCTAACTGCCTTATCTGAAACAACAATTCCCCTCTGTGATATGAGCAGTGCTGACAATGGATATGCTAGCTCTTTAAGCCAGGATAAAGTCCACAGCCATTAATTCTTTACTTGAGTCTAAAATGAATATGTGGGGTTTATTTTATTTTTTTTATTTGCTTAATGTATCCATCCACTTAGTTCATAGGTTCCTGGGAAGGTAGTTTCATGACCTTTATATTAGTTCTGCAGCAAATAGGTACTTAATAAGTGATTTTTGAAGCCTGGAGGAAAATCCAGGTAGACAATAGTTTTTGAAGCTCTCTAAAAGCTCACTGCAGGACATGTAATTTACTGATTTATACAGTTTGGTTATTGGAAGTTATGAATTCTTTGTAGACTTTGTATACTCTGGTTTCTAACCCTTCCTCAAATAACACTATCAGATTGTGCTTTCTAAACAACTTTCATCATCTTCCTCCTTTGCTTCAAACATTCGAAATTGTGTGTATCTGATTGTGTATATGTGCATATGTATGCATGTATCTATCACGTTAAACCAAAGCTTGCTTTCTCCTTCCTTCCTTCTTTCCTTTCTCCCTTCCTTCCTTCCTTCAGTATTATTTAGTGAGCACCATTATATATTAGGTCTATTTTTGATATCTTACCTACAAAATATCCCTATAATCCTCACAACATCTTACAGACTACTTTTGTTTGTTTGGATTTTCTTTTTTTTTTTTCCCCATTATTTCATTAAAGTATAGTATAGGTACATGAAATTGCACAAATATCAAGTGTTCAGTTAAATGATTCTGTAACATATGTTTATCCAGGTAATTACCATGCAGGTCAACATATGCAACATTTCCAATCCCTTAGGTACATCATTTTTTAAAGAAAAAAATGTGCCCTGGCTGGTGTAGCTCAGTGGATTGAGCGCGAGCTGGGAACCAAGCAGTCCCGGTTCGATTCCCAGTCAGGGCACATGCCTGGGTTGCGGGCCAGGTCCCCGTGAGGGCCATGTGAGAGGCAACCATACATTGCTGTTTCTCTCCCTCTCTTTCTCCCTCCCTTCCCCTCTCTCTAAAAATAAAATAAATTAAAAAAAAAAAGAAAAAAATGTTCATAAATGGTCAGTGCTAATGTAAATTATGTTTACTAAATTAAAATACACAGAAAACTATATATAATACCCATATGTTTTGCATTCCAGTGTAAAAAAACAAATAAATTTATAAATCTGACAATTTGGTAAAATTATAATTAGCATAAATTTAATGAGATAAAAAAATGTTTGCTGAAACCAAGTCTCTGCTCACCATATGAACAAAATATTGATTATGTAGAGTTTTTTGGCATTTATTATGCCTGTATCACTGTGTGATATCATTTATTTCTACTTCAATTACTTCAGAACCTTTGTTTAAACATTATGCCATGAAACCACATTGACCTTGTTTGGTGTAAATACATTTATATATTGAGTCAGCTTCTATTTTGTTCTCAGGAACCCTCAATAATTAAAGTAGCACCAATATAATTACATATATACACAGACATGGGTATTTAATTCTCTTGGCAGTACTTGGTATTGAGGTGGTAATATGGAAAAATCTATCACTTATAAATATTTGCTTAGATAAGCAAATGAAATCACAAAATTTTAAAGTTCTTGAGGAAAACTTGTGGGCTACAGAGGCTATGCCTGTGGAGTTTCAATCAGGGAAACACTGTGCTGTGCCGTGCTCGCTCCAATGTGTTATCCAAGTCACCCTTTCACCCAGCCCCCCCAACCCCCTTTCCCTCTGACAGTTGTCAGTCTGTTCTCTGTGTCTATGAGTCTCTTTCTATTTTGTTTGTTAGTTTATTTTGTTTATTAGTTTCCACATATACATGAAATCATATTATATTTATGTTTCTCTGACGGGCTTATTTCACATAGGTTGCTCTCCAGGCATCCATTCTGTCACAAAATGTAAGATTTTCTTCTTTTTTATGGCCTTGTAGTATCTCATTGTATAAATGTACCACAGCTTTTTTATCCATTCATCTACTTAGAAAACACCATTGGTGACAATACATGCCTTTTGGTCTTGTGAGGCTGCTGTCCTCATTCTCTTAGGAATGTGTCATTGATATTCCTAATATATTCCTTAAATTTTCTGGAAAACTTTCTTTTAAGCTATTGCCCAAGTAATGCCAACCATTCTTAAAGTCACAGTAAAAATTCTACTCCATGAAGTCGTTTCTAATCTCTTTCGCTGTGCAAATCTCTTTTCCAACAGTATTTTATCCATAACTTTTATTGATGCTATTTTGTTCATCATTTTTTACAAATTAGCATAATATAACTATAGTTTTTTTAAAAATACATTTTATTGATTATGCTATTACAGTTGTCCCATTCTTTTTTCTCCCCTTAATCCCCCTCTGACCGGTACTCCCATTCTCTCCAGCAGTCCTCCTCCTTAGTTCATGTCCATGGATCTTACATATAAGTTCTTTGGCTTCTCCATTTTTTATACTATTCTAACCTCTCCCTGTCTGTTTTGTACATACCATTTATGCTTCTTATTCCCTGTACCTTTTCCCTATTCTCCACTTTCCCTCTCCCTGCTGATATCCCTATATGTGATCTCCATTTGTGATTCTGTTCTTCTTCTAGTTGTTTGCTTAGTTTGTTTCTGTTTTTGTTTGTTTCTTTCTTTAGGTTTAATTTTTGGCAGTTGTGAGTTTGTTGTCATTTTACTGTTCATAGGTTTTGATCTTTTTCTTAGATAAGTTCCTTTAACATTTCATATAATAAGGGCTTAGTGATGATGAACTCCTTTAACTGCACTTTACCTGGGAAACACTGTATCTGTCCTTCCAATCTAAATGATAGCTTTGCTAGAAAGAGCAATCTTAGATGTAGGTCCTTGCCTTTCATGACATTGAATACTTCTTTCCAGTACCTCTTGCCTGTAAGGTTTCTTTTGAGAAATGAACTGATAGTCTTATTAGAACTCCTTTGTAGGTAACTGTCTCCTTTTATTTTGCTGCTTTTAAGATTCTCTCCTTATCTTCAGTCTTGGGTAATTTAATTATGATGTGTCTTAGTGTGTTCCTCTTTGGGTCCAACTTGTTTGGGACTCTCTGAATATCCTGAACTTGTATGTATATTTCTTTCACCAGATTGGGGAAGTATTCTTTTATTATTTTTTCAAATAAATTTATAATTTAATATAATTTATACTCTTTTATTGTTTATTGCATGTGTGTTACTTTTCCTCTGTAATTATTTTTAAAGAGTTTGGGGCCAGGAGTTAAGTTGTGTGATAGGGTAGTGTAGCAGAAAGGACAATGACTTTTAATTATCATTCCATTACTTATTAGCTCTGTGACTAGAAGTCTCATTGACATTGTTTTCATTTTTAAAAATTGGCATTAGGTGCAGCCACTGTGGAAAGCCGACCAAGTGATCCCACTTCCGGCGATATATGCAAAGAAACCTGAAACACTAATTTGAAACAATATGTGCATCTCTATGGTCATTGCAGTGTTATTTACAATAATCAAGATTTGGAAGCAGCCAAAGTGTCCATCAATAGATGAGTGGATAAAAAAGCTATGGTACATTTACACAATGGGATCCTACACAGCCATAAAAAAAAATAGAGAGAAAATGTTGCCTTCTGAGACAGGGATGGATGGGCCTGGAGAGAATTATGCTAAGTGAATAAGCCAGTCAGAGAAATATAATAAGCCAGTCAGACCAAATATTTATATATATATATCAAAAACTTTAATCCAAATTATTCACAGGGTAGGAGGTCTAACACTGACAGATCAATGGTGGAAAAGGTCCTTAACAATACTTTTGGTCTTAAATATATTCATACCAATGCAGAGCATAAGTAATGAAAGTGAAGTTGGCATGTTAAGACGAGGATGTAATTATTATCTTGAGATCAAGGTGGGATGGGGTTTAGAACTAGAATTAAGTAATGAAATGACATGAAGACACACACTGCTCAAAGTAAACCTCTAGTCTGAGCTTAATCTGATGAGAAACAACTGCTTAGACATGTAGCAGTGTTAAGGACCATGAATAAAACTGTTTGTGTGATTTTGGAACTTGTGAAACCAATGAAAGGGTATGAGGAAATGTCTAGACCACTAAGTCATGCTAACTAATAATTGCTCTTATTTATTGAACAGTTACAATATTCAAGACACTGCACTGTACTGTTTTACATTGAATGTAAAGCAATTTGTCTTTCATCTCATCTCTGTCAATTTCTCTTATGCATTTTGAGCTCTACTTTACCAAAATTATCAATATTTTCTGAATATTGCACTTAATAATACTTTTGTGTGAATGCCCCTGTTTGCCTGGGGAATTCATGAATGGTGTTTAAGACCTACCTCACGTATCTCTACCTTTTAAAGCAATGCAAAGTTGGATAGTTTTTCCTCTGTATCCACATGGCATTCTGTATATATTTCTATTGTAGCACTTGTCATGTTGTAAACAAGTATGTATTTATATATCTTTCTTTTCTGCTAAACTCTGAGTTTCCCAGGGAAAACAATTTTAAACATGTTTCTCAGCCATTGGTGAATATTCAAAATGTTTATTGACTGAATGATGAGAGCACACAGATGGTTCATATTAATTCAAGTCCTTAGGGGCAAATGATATACATACATTCTAGAGTAGCAAAAAAATTCTAGCTGTGATTGGGAGCTTCTGCCAAATATCTTGGAGGAATTTTGGGTAACAGAAGTGTCAAAAGACTAGAGAAAGCCAATGCCCTGTTTTCACAGTGGATGTAAAAGCATATCTAGAAATCATACTCACAAATTTTAGGCTATACACAATTGTAGAGCAGATTATTAGACAGATGGCTTGTGAGCACTTTAGGAAAAATACTGAAAAGTACATTTTTATTGTTGTATTATAATGTTTCTTACTTTCATAAAGGATTGGAGGCAGATGTTGATTCCTAGAAACCTGTTCGTGTTTGCTTAGGACAAGTAAAGTTGTGTGAAACTCTTTTTCTATGTTTCTTGAAAAGTAATGACAGAGTGGTAGCTGTGTATTCTGTAAGGCACTTATTGAGAGTTCTAATGGACTCTTGTGATTTAACATGGCTTAGATGATGTTTTTGTATATTGAGAGTTACAAAATTTTATGCCAGGGTTTCCTATTTTCACTTGGTTGCTTAATACCTTCATTTTTTTTTGCCATATTCACATAGCATATCTACTTTTATATACCTAAATTCTTACTTTAAATCAACTCATTTTTTAACTTAAACTTAACTTTATCTTAAATGAAAATATCTGTAAAGTAACAGGTTTGCAATATACCAGTTGATATCTTTTCTAATACACCTTGTAATAAAATGTATAACTATGAACAAAAAAATGATGGCCCATTATATCCTCTTGAATACAACCAATATAAAATTTTGTAACATTTTATGCTACAATCATTATATAAAATATGGATGAATTTGAGATAATTAAAAATATTGTTGAGTGATTTTTATCTATTGCAGCATTTTCATGGTACACAAAGGCAGTTGATTAATGTGTTGATACTGAGTTGGATGGAGTGTTTTGAGTGACAAATTCATGACTGTGACCTTTGTTCTAATCTACTCAACATTTTTATTAGTGACCTGAAGACATAGGGGGCGAATGGGCTCAATTGGAAGTGAAATAACATGGAAGAGATAGCTAATATACTGGATAACAGAACTGATTCAAACATTTTTGACAGGTTTGGATTATAGGCAAATAGATACAAATAGGAATTAATGTAGAGGATACATAATTAGATTGAGACAATCAAGTTTTTAAATATATAAAGGAGAAAATCTGGCAAACTTACTTTGGCATTTCAGTTGCTGTAAATATATCAGGAGCAAAAAATTGACATAAAAGTCCCAGGAAGTAAATGCAAACTTAGATTTCAGTCATAAAGGTAATATGCTCAAGAAAGTGCTTTAAAATAAAGTGTCCAAATTTAAGAGAGCTAAATATTCTTCAACTGATTAATTTGTATCTGGAATATTCAATTCTATGATATTATTCAAGAACATTACAAAGCTGTATATCTGATCATATGTGAGCAAGTTGAAGGAAATTTGCACAATAAGCCTAAAGAAAAAAGATTCTAATTTGGGGCATGAGAATAGCTTTTCAAAAACAATATTGAGAAAGTTTCAATGTAGAAGAAAAATTTTGTTTGTTCTGCACAGTCTTAGTAAGCAGATTTGACTCAATTTCCATAAAAAAATAATTTAACAGTTACAGAGGCTTCCTTACAGGGAAGGAGCAAGCTGCCAGAATTGCTATATGTATGGTTGTGTTTGAGGCATGAGTGTGTGTGTGTGTGTGTGTGTAAGCTGGCAGGGAGGTGATCCTTTAACTTTCTTTTTTGATTTGAATTTTGACAATGATCACCTGTCACCAAAAAAATATGTTTTTATTTTCAAAAGCAAAATTTAAAACTACTTCAAAAGGGGAGTCATTGGAAGAGACTCTCACTTCTGCAACTTCATAACTGAGTATTACTGACTGATTTCTTAACTTCCCTGAGCCTGAATTTCCTTTTAAGGCAATGTGGATAATAAGACGTTCCATGCTGTATGGTTGTGAAGTTTAAATTTTTGCTATAAATGAAAATTCATGACACAGCAGGAGTTCAGTGTATATAGTTTTCTTTTCTTGTATTTGAATTTACTTTTGGAAAGGATAGCCAAAAATTAGTGGGAAGGCAAAAATTCAACCCTAATTTTGGAGATAAAACAGTTCAGCTTAACTTGTGATTTGGATGTTTTGTGGTATGGAATAAGTAATATAGAAGGAAGAGAAAAATCCAAGGATATGTATGTAACTTTTGGTCACTAGTGAAAGCCTTTATAATGTCATGTTACAGTCTTCACAGATGAGTTCAATGTTCATTATTTTCTTGCTTGTCTTAGTGGCCAATCACTGTGGACCACATGGCCTATTTAGTTTGGTTGCAATATGGATGAAATCTTCAAATCATTCATTTCACATTCCTGTTAATCAAGTTTTTTTGGTAATCAAATTAGGTAGTTGTTTAATGATCTAATTAACTGCTCTACAAATTGACTCTCAATTACTTTGTAGAATTTTCACTTCAGTCAAGTAAACACACTTGAAATTTTAGGTTAACTTACTACAATTATGTTCTCAGTTTTAACTAATTTTGGGAGAAAAATCTAAACGAAAGGAAACCTCAGACAAGAACGTCATCATTCAAACCAGGCCCCCCCCCCAAAAAAAAAGTCTTCGCAATTCATTAGACATTACTTCGTATCTTTCCTTTTAGAGCTATATTCAAGAAGTTAAATGATTTGCAAAGAGACTATTCTGCTACCTAGACATACGGCCACCAGGTGACAGTTGCTGCTGCTTCTCCTAGTTCCAAAAGGAAATCCTTCTCTAGGATTTCTAAGTGGTAGTGTTGTGCTTCCATGATTTAATTATTACTTTTCTATGCATTTTTATTTTTTTATATAAAATAAGTTTTACGTTTTAAAGGTTGAGCTCAAATAATGTTAAACCATCACTATTTAAAGGCGATAAAAAATTAGGGGAAAAAGTATTTATAAATGTTTAAGGTACAGTTCATTACTAATATAGTTTATTACTTTCTCACTAATCCTTCACTTTGCTTCCTTAAAACATAAAAATTTCAGCTTGCAATCAAACCACTCTCCGGCAGCCATGTTCCCTCTTGGAACGTCCTGGTCTCAGTGCCCGGTTTGCTTCTCTCAGGAGCCAGAGGAGCACTCCCTCAGGGACAGGTGGCCCATTAGTCCTTTCTCTCTTCCTTCCCAGACTATTCCATTAACCACAGAAAAGGTTTAGTTTGCCTTTATAGTCTTGCTACTTTGAAACCCACTTCTTATTTTTCTTTGATGCCTGCTAATAGTGCATTACAAATATATTCCTTTCTAAAACTAAGCAAATGAGTTTTAAAATACCCTCGGAGGTTATACTGGCCTTCCTTTGTAGATTTTTAATTTAAATCTTAATCTACAGTTTCTTTGCAATTTCCAGAAAATATATTTCCATTATCATAGATGGATTATAGTAATTGCCACTAATTTCAGTAATGAAAATGGATATAACATTTTTGGGAATGTTGACTTTTATTCACTTGCCAGCAGCAAAAATCTTTACACTGTTAAGGCTAGAAGTAGGAGAAGAGAAAGATGAAGTAATGGAGATTGTGGTGGTCAGAGCTTGCATTTTCTTCCACAGTTAACTGAAGCTAAGTTTGACATTTAAAAAGGTTTTAGAATATGAACTCTGCAGATGATTTTTAAGGTATTTATTAAAACCAGATATACATGTTTCCTGGTATTTGCTGTTGCTTAGGCACCTAAATGACCTCAGTGCACTCAGTGCTCTTTACTACGTAATGCTATTTTAGAGCAAGGGGATATTGTTGGAGGCCAGACTGTAAAAAGTGAAGAAGAGACCGTATGTGGAGAAAAGAGGCCCTGTGTGTTTAACTGACCACTTCACCAGTTACAAGAGTTCTTTCTTTTCATTCAATAGTTTTAGCTCTCAAAGAAGAAATAGGAAGTGTGGAATAAGCCTTAGAAACAGTTAAAGAGAAGAAAAATACATCTTATACATAAAATACATTTCTTTTTGTATAAAAGTGATAGCGCCTGCACAGTTTATACATAGTTTTAAGAGATATTTAGAGGAGGTGAAAAATCAGATTAGTAAATCTTTTTTTCAGAGGTTAACAGGAGAAACTTTTAAATCACATTACATGAGGCTTTCAACTTCTAATCACCAATGGGAATGAAATAATTTTCAAATCATTTCTCTAGTAGACTGTGAAAATATCTTTTGATTCCATATTAAGTGAAGGAGTCTTAGTTTTCTTTTATTCAAAACATGTCTAGATGCAAAAGAGATATGGAATCAGTGTGACATGGTAGAAAAAACGATGGACAGGGAATGAAAAAACTTAGACTCTATTTCAGTTTCTTTACTTTTATTACTGTGTAGTCTTGGGAAACCTTAATTCATCAGTGACTATTGCTTCACTGGCAATGGAAGGAGCAATAATGGCTGTCCTGCCTTCCTCATAGGGTTCTGAAGAGGATCACTGAGGAGTAATGAGAAATGATTTGTCATAACAGCCACCATCAACACTACTTGTTCCAAAACAATGCCCAGACAGTGATTACCCTCTACCCCCCAAATCAAATATTCCTTCCTTTATTTTCAAACATCTCTAAACTTCTGCTTGCCTTATAATAGTCCACCAAGGACCATCAATTTATCTGAAGACTAATGAGAAAGTATTCCTACTTCTAAGAATCCCATCTTAATAGAGCACTTGCCAAATCAGAGATTCTCTCAGAATTTCCTTTACAAAACTTACTTTCCTTTCTAAAACTTTTGAACCTCTGCTGAAGAAAAAAATATGAGTTTCCTTGCTATAAATTTATGTCTTTGTTAATTTTGTCTTGGGCTTAAGTTTTTCATTGATAACATGTATGTGTCAGCATTTATAATGAATGTTAAGTGTGATACTCCTGTTGTAGAATTTAAAATTTGTTAAAAGAGATAAACTGAAAATAAAATTTTAAGGGATCAAACTTGAAGTTTATTTGGGAAAATCAGACTGTAAGAGGTAATTGTTTTTATGCTTCAGATCTAGGCAAATCATGTTTGATAATAACCATCATTTATAAGTACTTTATGCATACCATTTTAGAGATAATAGAGTTTATCTCTGGAGGCTGACTGCCTGGCTTCAATTGTTGTCTTCACTACTTACTAGTGGTATGATCTGGTACAAATTTTTCAATAAATGCTAACATGTATGGAGCACTTACTGTAAGTCAGGCACCATGATAAACATCTTTTGAGAATTGTTTCACTGAATTCTCAATGAGATTGGTATCATTATCATTCCCATTTTAGAAAAATTCAGAAAGGTAAGTAATTTTCTCAAGATTACATGCCCAGCAGTTTCTACATCAACGAAACAAGCTATGTTAATAACATATAGGTCAAAGTGTTGAAATGATTACATGAGACAAAGCATGTAAAGTATTTGTTTAACAAACCGATACATAGGAAGTATTGAGTAAATACTTTGTTATTATAACTGCTATTATCACTTATACTAGGTGACTATAATTGTCTACATTATTAAGATTAAGAAACTTCAGCTGACCTTAAAGAACCAAACCAAACATGATATTGGCGAGGATGAATGACATATTGGTACTCTACTATAGAGACCATTAGGTTATCCAGAGCAAAAGTTCATAAGCTTTTTGGGGATGGAGAACTAAAATGCTCCTTAAATTGAAGCCTTAAAATTGGCACAGAAGAATGTCAAGGAGAAAAATGTATTGATAGTTTCTCTGGGGAGGGAGCTAGGGGCAGTGGTAAAACAAACACAGTAACTATGGGGGTTATGATGATACACTGTTGATTGGTTCAGTTTGGGGGAGGGATGTACCTACATATAAGTCATTGTGGTTCTAGAATTACTTCATGTGAAGGATAAACACTTAAAGCTATGATATAAGGAGGGACTTATATTATGCCTCAATATTTGAAATACTAGCAAGTTGTAAATTAGTGAGTTATTTGAAGGACTGGGAAAAATGGTAATGGACTCTAGCTTGTAGTCTACACTAGCAGAACCTGGTTATAAATGTTAATAAAACACAAGTTAAGTGAGTTTAGATAGTCAGTAAGGTAACGTACAAAGATCTGGGTCACTGCTGGGAATTAAAACCCCAGTACGAGTGGTGCTGGGAGCAGACTTCAGAAGCTAAAGGTCCTCTGAAGCTGTAAAAGAAAACAGCACGGGGATAAGAAGAGTTCGAAAGGGATGTCAAAGACAGATTGTGCTTGGTTCATAATTTTTCTTCATTCCAATTCCAATTTTAACAATCCATAAAAGAACAGTGATTCCACTACCTAATTCCTGTCGATTAATTAATATAAGTACTTTAAGTGCCAGGCATTGTTGGGAATTTTAAACCAGGTAGGAGAAAACTAGGGTCACTGCAGGCCAACGAATGAGCTATTTTGAAGCTTTCAGGCCATTTAAATTGCAGTTTCTAGTAGTTGCCTAGTCATCTAACCTCTGGCCTTAGCACATCATCTGTAAAATGAAGACATTGAACTATATAATCTCTGGGACTTTTCAGGCTGAAAATGTTATGATTTCTCTCGGCTTACTTTTAAGGAAAAAGTATGATCTTCACCGATTAATAAAGAATCAAGGGGAAAAAAGAATCAAGGAAAGAAGCTCACATCTTACAAGGCTGCATGCAAATAGATACGATGTACACAAACACACCCAAACACACACACACACACATGTAGAGAGAGAGTTATGAGAATTATGATAAAAAAATACTAATAAAACTGGCAAGGGAAGTAAAGGCAAAATAAATGGGACTATATCAAACTAAAAAGCTTCTGCACAACAAAAGAAACCACAAACAGAATAAAAAAGCAACCATGCAAGTGGGAGAAGATATTTACAAACAACAGCTCTGGTAAGGGATTAATATCTAAAATATATAAAGAACTCATTCAACTCAACACCAAACAAGCAAATAATCCAATTAAAAATTAGGCAGAGGACCGGAATAGACACTTCTCTCAAGAAGACCTACAAATAGCCAACATACGTATGAGAAGATACTCAACTTCACTATCTATTAGAGAGATGCAAATCAAAACTACAATGAGATACCACCTCACACCTGTTAGAATGGCCATCATCAACAAGACAAGTAGTAAGACGTATTTGAGAGGTGGTGGAGAAAAAGGAACCCTCACTGACTGCTGGTGGGAATGTGAACTGCTACAATCACTATGGAAAACAGAATGGAGGTCCCTCAAAAAATTAAGAATAGGGCTACCATATGACCTAGCAACCCCTCTTTTAGTTATCTACCTGAAAAATTTAAAAACATTTATTCTCAAAGATGTATGCACCCCAGTGTTCATTATAGCATTATTCACAGTGGCCAAGACGTGGAAACAACTGAAATGTCCTTCAGTAGATGACTAGATAGAGAGGCTGAGGCACATATATGCAGTGGATGCTACTCAGCCATAGGAAAGATGAAATACTGCCCTTTACAACAACATGGATGGACCTTGAGTATATCATGCTAAGTGAAATAAGTCAGTCAGAAAAATTTAAGAATCATTTGATTTCACTCATAAGTAGGATATAAAACTGAAAGTAAGAAATGAACAAACAAGGGAAAAAAACTCATAGACACGTATGGCAGTGTGGTGGTTATCAGAGGGAAGGGGCTGGCGTAGTAAAGGGTAAAGGGGGCCAAATACATGGTGAGGGAAGACGATTTGACTTTGGGTGGTGGGCACAAAATGCAACATGCACTTGAAACCTATATAATCTTATTAACCAATGTCATGCCAGTAAATTTAATAAAAAATACTAATAAAACTGAAGTGAGGGACATAAACTGAAGGTACATCCAACTCACAAATTATTTCTGTCTTTGCAGTGTGAAAGAACATAGTAACACACGCTTTTAAAGAATCTTATGGCTAAGAAGAGGAGATGTAGCAATTCATGTAAGTAAAAATTACTTCAAAATTATTACTTAATTTTATTACTGAAAAGTATTACTTAAAAATTAATAGCATTCTTTGGTCTGTATCCCTGTGTCCTTGAGACTATTAACAAATAATTGCCTAGTGTCTTGCCCATAGTTTTACATGACTTTATCCTATGGATTTTTCATTTGGTAAGTATTGATCTCAGAAAGGTTGAAGCCAAGATTCCCTAAACTCACCCTTAGGAAGTATTTAAATTTAATTTTCAGGTTACTCAACCACTACTGAAGTTATTTCGACAACCTCTTATTTAAGAAATTTTATGAATTTAAAGCTTTATGTATGGCCAGCTGACTTGTTTTTCATGAGGTATGGGATCTAAGGCAGTATCATTCCATTGTTTTTTATTAGTGGAAGTGGCAAGACTTATTGGAAACTGAAACAATGGTGCCGCACATAGAATAAAGAGAAAGGAAACAAGGAAGGCTGGGAAACTCTCGACCCCGTCTAAACTCTCATGATGTGCTATATAAAGAGATCGGGTTTCTGAGTAACAGGATGCTGTTTAAGAGAAACTGCTGATGATCTTAAAAAGTTACTAGCAAAGACAGGAGAGTTAAGGAAGAGAAGATAAGATTAAGGGGAAAAAATTAAGACATTCCTCTTGACTTGTGCAAAGAGAAGGCCTCAGTGTTCTTCAAATTGATTTGCATAAGCTGCTGTGGTTATCAGTGGTATACACAAAAGAGATAGATCAATTTCCAAACAATGGTTTGAAATTTTTGGTTGTTTCTGCAGACCCAGTAAGTAATAAACACACTGAAGACCAACCAAAGGTTTTAGGCATTTCTTTCACTTATATAATGTTTTCATTCTTTAATTATTTCTGTGTTAATAAGCACATAATTTTTTTTTTAGTTTATTGGGGTGGCATTGGTTAACAAAACCATGTAGGTTTCAAGTGTACAGTTCAACAGAAACATCATCTGCATATTGCATCATGTGCCCATCACCCAAAGTCAAGTCTCTTTCCATTCCCATTTATCTCCACTTTGCCCACCTCCACCTCCCCTCTTCCCCCTTTCCCTCTGGCTATCACCATACTGTTGTCTGTGCCTATGTGCTTTATGTAATATATATAAATAACATATAGGCACATAATAATAAAATAACAATATAATAATATATATTATTATATATATATATATAATCTTAATCCCTTCACTTTATTTTCACCCAGCCCCTCAACCCCCCTCCCTTCTGACAACTGACAACTGTCAGTCTGTTCTGTGTATCTATGCTTCTGTTTCTGTTTTGATTTGTTAAATTATTTTGTTCATTAGATTCCACATATAAATGAGATCATATGGTATTTGTCTTTCTCTGGCTTATTTCACTTAGCATAATGTTCTCCAGGTCTATCTATGCTATCGCAAAAGGTAAGATTTCCTTCCCTTTACGCAGCTGAACAGTATTCTGTTGAATAAATATACCACAGCTTATTTATCCACTCATCTACTGATAAGACACTTGGGAATAAACACATAATTTGAGTATTCTTTATATTCCAATTACTGGATGAAATACAATAAAAAAGAAAATGTCCTTTGCCCTTAATGAGTTTAAAATCTGTTTGGAAATAAAATATAATGCTTTCATTTTTATTAATTCCCAATATTGCTCTAATAAATTAACTCATAAGAATTATGAAAAATCAGGTAAAATTTTTTCTTCTAAAATTCTTAAGGAGTTTTAATAGTAGTGTTTCCTATATTTAAAAATTCTCTAAAAGATAATGTAGTCTGTTTTATGAAGCTATTAGAGCCAAATGTATTCATCTTCAATATGCTGTAATTTTATTCAGAACCTATTTTTATTCTGCTAAATATTTCAATCCTAAAATTCACATGGCCCAAGGGAAAAATGTCCTGGAATGTGTCATCTGTTCCACTCAGTAGTGAGACTGCCAAAGTTCCAACAGCTGGCACGTATGCCTGCTTTGCATGATCTCCCTTTATCCCCATGGAGCCTTTTAAGACTTGTTCTTACTCCTCTGCTTTCCTTTGGGAAAAACTTCTAGCATCTGGTGGCTCGGAATATATGTTGGTTAATATAGATGCTTTTCTCTGTTTGTTGTTCAGTATTTCAGTTTTTTAGTTCAGTCTCAGCATACAAAGCATGGTGGTGGAGGTGTGTATGTTTTTCAGGCAAATGGAAGTGCTGGTAAGTATGACTGTGGTGGTATGAGATTAGAAATTATGTAATATTAGATTCTTTGATAAAGATGCTAAAGCTGTTTCTACTGGGAGGAGAAAATCCTAGAGGAATATAAAAGCTGTCTTAAAATGCCTGAAAGATTGACATGTGGACAAAAAATTATGGTGGCTCTTTGAGTCCCAGTAACTTCCAAGGAGTGAAAAGTGGTGGGAACAGCTTTTGGCTTAACCTGAAAAGAAGATAGAAGTTCCCTGCCCCTGTTGAAACAGAAGCTAAAAACTGCTTGTGGTCTTATAGAGATGAAGTAAATAGGATAACACAAGGAAATGGGACTTGGGATGAGGGGGCAAACAGGTTCAATTCCCATGACAATTGAATGAGGAAAAGTGAAGGAGAGGAGGTCAGGGTTAACAGGAAAGAGAATGCAGAGCCCTATGGGACAGTCTAAGAACTTTAGATTTTACTACAAATGACAAGAGGAACCATTTGGATAGTTTTGAGCAAAGGAGTGACATAATATGACTTACATTTTAAAAAGTAAATGGCTGCTGTTTAATAAATACTAGTGGTAAGAGTATAATGGGGAGACCAATTAGGAGGCTATTGCAGTAATCTAGGTGAGAGATAATGGATATTTATGCTAGGGTGGTAATGGGAAGCATCATGCAAAGGAGTCAGATTTTGGATATACTTTGCAGGTACGTGAACAAGATTTCCTGATGAGTTTGATGTGGGATATGAGAGAAAGGTGTTAAAGATGACTACAAGGTTTTAGGACTGAGAAAATAGAAAAGATAGCAGAGGGAAAAAAAATGAGATGGGAAAGATTGAGAAGGGATATGGGAAGATCAGGAGTTTTAGTCTTGCTCTTGAAAAGTTTGACATATCTGTTAGACATCAGAGAGGAGGAGTTTAATAGGCAGTGGGACATACAAGTCTGAAGTTCTGGAAGAGCACTGACCTGGAAGTTGTTAACATATAGGTGGCATTTAAATGAGGAGTCTGTATGAGATCATCAAGTGAATGTAGAAAGAGGAGAGGACCAATGTTTGAGCCCTTGGATATTTTAATATTAAGAAGCCAGAAAGAAGAGGAGAACCCAGAAACATCACAGTATGGTAGTTATCAAAGGAAAGTGGGGTGGGAGAGTAGTAAATGGTAAAGGGGGTCAAATATATGGTGGCAGAAGACGATTGATTATTGTTTAGTTGTCATGTGTTCTGGAATTTTGTTAAATTCACTAATTAATCATAGTAGGTGTTTTGGTAGTTTGCATACAATCTTCCACACAGACAGTAAGTTTATTTTCTTTATTTCCAGTCTAGATGTCTTTTATTCATTCTTCATGCTTTATTGCACTGGCTAGAATGTCCAGGAAAATTCTTCAGTGGAAGTGGTGAGAGTGAACATTTTTGCCTTGCTCATATTCTCTAGCAGAAAACTTTGTCTTTCACCACTAAGAATGATTTTCTCTGTAGTTTTAAGTAGATGTCCTTTATCGGATTGAGGAAGTTTCTTTCTATTTTACTGAGTATTTTCTACATCTTATCTATATCTGTTGATATTACCATGTTTTTTCTCTCTCTTTTTTTAGTCTGTTAATGTGGTGAGTCATAGTTTCTTCTTTGGGAATCATAGTTTCTTAATGATGTTATTCATATATAGATGTTACTTAACTATTCACATTACTTTTTTATTAAATTTATTGGGGTGACATTGTTAATAAGGTCATATAGGTTTTAAGCGTACAATTCTGTGATATATGATCTGTACATTACATTGTGTGCCCACCACCCAAAGTCAAATCATCTTCTGTCACCATGTATTTGACCGCCTTTACTACTCCCTACCCGCCTTCCCTCTGATAAGTAACTTTGCACAATATACTTATAATAGGAAATCTTCTGTCACCATTATATTTTTTCTCTATGTCATGTGCCTTTGCTTCCTCTGGCATCTCTTATCGGTTTCAATCATTTTTTTAAATGCTGGGACTGTGTTGTTTCCTGCACATTTCTTTTGCTTCGGGCACCTTGAGCTGCTTTGATCTCTGGTCTATAGCTTTCTAACTGAGAAACAGTAGATAGCACTTCAGCAGTATGGTTGGGGGCTATTTTAAACATAAAAATCACCAACAAAAACACAAAAGATGCAATATCCCCCCAAAACATGGCACTAAATAGACTACCTTAAGGACAATTGTTTACAGTATGAGAACTGAAACAAGAAGGCAAAGGTTTTTTTGTTCAACTTCAGCTGGGAACGTGACAGCTCAAATTATTCTCCATTCTATGCATGTCTGTGAATGACTATGAGAGAGTTGTGGGCATTGATTTTGAGGCTACAAATAAATTTTAGTGAATTTGAAAATATGGACTCTGAATAATGAGGATTGACTGCAGTTGTGCAGATGATGACACAGGGAAATAATATGTGTTTGTTCCATGCCAATGTGGTTATTGTACGGACCCCTTCACTACAGACTATCATTCTTTGTGTACAAAGTATCCTTAGAAAATTGTTATACAAGACAGCTAAGGTTAAATATTTAACACCACTTGGTATAGGTTAAAGAAAAAGCTTTATTGGGAAACTGAGGACCATCAGCCAGTATGAAGGGGCACATAGCTGTCACCTCCCCGCCCCCAATCCAGAGAAACAAGGTGGGGCCAGGGGCAAGATGTAAGACGGTTACATTCCAGGCTAGAGACCCTTCCTCCTTAATGGAGGAAAAGCACAAGAACAATCTTGTCAGCTGGGAGTGGGGTAGAGGGAAGGAAATATTATTTGGGTGCCAGACAGTCTGAATTTAGATGTTTGCTTTTTTCAGGAGATTTCTGTGAAATCTAGCTGCCCAGCACCTACCTGGAGAGCTTAGAGCCTGTGGGAAGTTTCAGACTCTTCGGTTTGGGGGAAGTCACAAGTGTATGAAGCCGAGTTCAGCTGCAGTCCTTCCCACTGTGGGAATGCAGGAATCTGAGGTACTCACTAAGGGGTCTGGGCAATGCAGAGTGAGCTTCCATTTCATTCTACGTCAGATCTTCTCATAGCACCTTGATGGTCATTGAACTCTTGTTTGTGTTGGCATGATTTTCAGAATTGAAAATGTCCAATTATTACTGCTCTTGGCTGTAATTTTCTAATATATTGCCTCCCCGCCCTCCCCCACTCCACCGAGTTTTTGTCTCTGGAGACCAGTATTGGTCTCTAGCAAACTAACCAGAGAACATTACCCTGTTTTGAGTACTCTGCATTCAAAACTGTTGTAGACTTACCTAGTTTATGCTACTTAAGCTAGCTCTATAAGTTAGTTATATAAGTTATATAACTTCCCTTTAAAAATTAAAGCCCTTACAAATCAATCTATTCTCACTCCAATAAAAGGTACTTATCTATCCAAGTTGGAAAATCAGCTGAAGAAATTCTCGAATTAAAATAAAATATAACTTATTTAATTTTATTACATCATACATTTCTACAACCTTTATTTAGTTTTAAATTTAAAGAATTTATATTTTAGTAGTCTAAATTTCCAAAATCAAGGACTTTTCCAAGTTATAGTTGTAAATCTCTTAAAAACCATGTTTTATTAGAAATGGTGAGAGGGTTGGGCAGGATTTTTCCTCATTTAGAAACCACAATGAGGTATCACCTCACACCTGTCAGAATGGCTGTCGTCAATACATCAACAAACAAGTGCTAACGAGGATGTGGAAAAAAGGAAACTTTTTTGTACCTTTGGTGGGAATGTAGATTGGTGCAACCACTATGGAAAGTAGTATGGAGATACCTCAAAAAATTAAAAGTGGATCTACCTTTTTACTCAGTGACCCTACTTCTGGGAATATATGCAAAGAAACCTGAAACACTAATTCGACAGAATCTATGCACCCCTATGTTCATTGTAGCATTATTTACCATCACCAAGATATGGAAGCAGCCCAAGTGTCCATTAGTAGATGAGTGGATAAAACAACTATGGGACATTTACACAATGGACTACTACTCATCTATAAAAAAGAAGAAAATTTTACCCTTTGTCACAGGATGGATGGAACTGGAGGACATTATTATGCTAAGTGAAATAAGCCAGTCAGGGAAAGACAAATACCATATGATCTCACTCATATGTGGAATCTAATGAACAAACTGAACTAACAAGGAAAATGGGGACAGACTCATAGATAGAGAGTAGGATGACAACTAAGGGGTGGGAAGCTTAGGGGGTGGAGGGATCCAGTAAAAAGGAAAAAGGACTCCTGGATGTGGATAACGGTGTGGTGATTGAAGCGGGGAGGGGGGTAGTATAAGGAGATTAAATGATAATGGAAAATATGTAATAAAAAATTTTTAAAAGTCACAGATTACATAGCCTCAAATCAAGATTGTTAAATAATCCTCAAATAATTTTCTCCCAAAACTTCAACCTTGAAGAATAATTCTTGGATAACCATTGTTAAACATATAATGCCATGCACTTAAATATTATAGAAAGACTTTTCTACCTTTACTGATTTTCATACTACTTTTTAACCAGGATTATCTTTCTAAAAAGAAACCTAAGCTAAACTCTCCAAAAACAATAATAATGATTTAAAATACATGTCAATTTATAACAAGAGATTAACAGATCAATTGTTGCAACATCATTTCAGTTCAGTATATTTAAGAACCAACGTTCATCCTGAAATGAAAAAAATACATATCTTTAAAAATTCTTATAAGCATAACCCACATTCTAATCTTTCTACCTCATTTGTTTTACACAAAAGTTTCAAAAATACTTTGACAATAGTTTTACCAAAGGAAATGTTATATTTCCATTTCAAAACAATGGAATCCCGAAAATTAATTTGAACCCACTTTTTTGTACATTCACAGAATCTCAGTCCAGAGTTTGTTATTTGTAGAGCAGTTTAAGCCACATACATTTAAAAAAATAAAAGTTACTTAGAGTTTAAAGTTTGTCTTTTAACTAGCATTACACTTAAAATTTCAAAACTTTTTACTTTGAAACACTACTTGAAACCGACCTTTTTTTTTAGGTTGTTCCTTCTGAGTGGATCAATAAAAGCACAACATTGCCCCACTCCTGAAACATTTGGCATTCATCCAGTTTCTCTTGTTTTTTAGTCTTTTTATTGCTGACAATTCTCAGAGATTTATTCTACGTTTCTGTGAGAACAAGTTCCTCGTTAAAGAGGCAGGCCATCTTTTAAGCTGTCTCATTGTTTTTGGCTGCCTCTTCATCTCTGATGTCCTTGCTTAGAACAGTGAACTGATCCAGATGCAAGATGCAGTCAGCTGCTGGAGAGTCTGGTCATCATCTTTGACTCATCTTCCTGAGGTCATGGCAGTACATGGAGACAGCCTTGACAGAGACAGGGATGGATAACGTGCAGTTGTCAGAGTTGGTTTACTATTTACAGCCATTCTTCTTGAGGATTAGGAAAGAGGAGGAGAAATCTTTTCTTGCTTTGTCCTTGAAAGTCTCCTTCTTACGTGACGTGGAGACCACTTCCCCTGGGTCAGCTGCTACTCTATAACTTCCAGTACCCAAATGGCCTAGGCAGAGTTTGCTGTAATGACCTGCTGCCTCTCTGCAAGCTTTATTCTCTCCCTGGTCTTTTTCTATTCACTCATTGCCTTGACCAAACCTTACTTAAGGACGTCTGGTCCTAACCCTTCAGCAGTTTTACCCTACTCCCCCACTTCCAGATATATCTCTGATTCTATTTACTGGAACCTGTCCCTGGGTTCTTTCAGGGCCATGAACATTTCTCTCTTTTTCTGAACATGACGCTGTAATAAAGCAAATGTTCACTGGTTTAAGTGTTGCATCCCTTTCTGACACCCAGTCGTGAGGACTGGATTAGTCTCCTCCTGCCTTGTTCACGCCAAGCACTCTTCTAGGGTCCCTGCAGTTCCCTCGGTGCAGGTCAAGTTGTGCTACGGGTGTCTGCAGAAACCAGCTCACTCCTGCCCAGGGGCCAGTTTATCACCTCTTTGAGAATTCTAAATAGTGGGTTGACACAACATTTCTGATCCCCAACCCGATTTACTCCACTTGGAAAGTGAACTTCTGCTATTTCCTAGTTTTGATGAGGAAAGAAAAAAATGTGTATAAAATGCTTAAGACAAAATCTCCTTTAAATTTTTTCCCAGGCAGTGGAGCTGATGAGAATAGATGAAACATTATGAATTGGAAAAAAGACTTATAGTTCTACCTACAATTATGAATTTGTTTGCATGTGATTGTCCCCATTATAATACCAATTGCATGGTGCAGATGTCCATTACCAAGAAAACTGAATGTGGACCTTGAGAATTTCAGCCCCAGCCACTCCATGTGGTCCAACATTGTGCTTGGGGCATATTACTTTTCTGGTCATAGGTTTGTATCTATTCTTCGGCTTCTATCCTTTTTATTTTTGATATTAACCTATTTCTCTACAAGTTCTTGCTGACCTGCGTGTGTTCTTCTGAATTCACTGACTTTACAAATTCCATTTCTTCACTATGATACTGTCTCCTCCTCCAATGCCTTGGATTTTTTTTTTCTCTGAATTTTCCCTCTCATCAATATTGCCCATTTGATGTAGCTGCTGTGATAAGTGCTTTTGTAGAAGTGTGAAGGAATTGCTTTGCGGAATCATTGATTTCACAAGCAAGAGAAGACTCCTAAAGATTTCATTGAAGAGTTGCCACGTGGAGACATTGGAGGAATGCACAAAATAGAAGGTTGGGGAAGGCACTTTAGGCCATGGGAACAGCTTGCATAAAGAGTTAGGGCAGGACAGCGTAGCTGAAATATAGGGCAGGCGGGAGGAGGGCGGTCAGGGAAGACACTTAGGGGCTTTGAACTCTTGCTAAAGACTGTGAACTTCATCATATGGGATATAGCAAGAGAGTGACTGTTCAAATATATTTATTGGAAGAAAAATCCTGGCAGAAAGAGGGAAGAGTGGATGGGAGAAGGACAGAGGCTGGAGGCAGAGAGACGAGTTAGGAGATATCATCAACTCCTCTCACTCCTCAGAGCAGTGAGTGTGTTTCCTATCCTCCCCACCTGCCTTCTCCAGGTATTGTAAGGCAGTCCTGCTCTCTAGGAGCAGAGCCATGAAGGGAAGAGGGATGTGCACAGTTCTGAGTGTGTGTCCTGAGTAGGGAGGGGTCTGCACTAGAGTGGCTTCCATAGCGGGGACTTGTGCATTTCCTGGATGCTTGAAAATATCTGTTGAATGAAGGAGTAAATGAAAAAACAAAAACAAATGAACAAACAAAAAACCCTAAAACATTTCCCTGGCATTATCCTACCCACAAAGTTAAAAGTCCCCTTAACACACTTCTGTGGAAACAGATTCTCCTCAAATCTTGTTCTCATATTTTTCTCCCTCAGTTTCATTTTCTTGAAAATTGACTGTGCACCTGCCTGTTGGAGGTTACCTGGAAGTTAGAATTAGCATGGTTTTCAGAGTCAGGGAGATTCAGGTTCAAATCCTCATTTAGTAATTGTGTGAACTTGAGTGATTATGTAACTTTCCTCATCTCTACCCTCTCAGTGAGGAAAAGGTTGCAGTGAGGAAAGAGATAATGTCTGTAAAATGCTTAAGTCAAAATTCGTCTGCAGTCCAGCCAGAAGTACACACGAGTCCATGGGGAGGAGCTCTGAGACGGAGTCAGAGGGAGAGCTGCGGGGTTCCCGCGGGGTTTCCCTGGCTGCTTCCCCCACACCTCTGCGCCACGCTTGCGCTGCCCCCACTTAGGCTCTTGTCTGAGGCCATGCGTGAACTAAGTTAGGTTCAGACAGGGTTCATCCCATTTAGCAGGTACAAATCTCAGTCCAAAAAAATAAAATTATGCCAGTGTGTTAATTTTATTTTTCTGTAAGAATTATGAAAGAATTTCTAATTGGAGACTCAATGTAATGGAAATGTAGAAACATAATTTCGGTCAGTGTGGTATTCCTTCTCACAAACTGCCTCTGTCTGGTGCTAGATGTAAGTTCCAGGAGACGTTTATAGGGCCACATCATGGGGAGACCACATCTGGCCATTTATTGGGTGAGATGCCACATCAACATTTGATGGAATGACCTTACTCCCCTTCGGTCTCAACGGTAACTTCTGGGTCCTTCCTTATTCGCTTCCCAAGCAGCTGGTCCTCTGGGCCATTTCTGCATGGCTCTTGGCAGCGCAGGGAGCATTCTATGCTCCCGAGCCCCATAATGTCACAGGGATCTTTAGAACACAACCTGAAGCCTGCCTACCTGTCTCGTGGAGCCATCTCCTTCGCACGTGCACTGCAGGAGATGTGGGATGCCTTGGGGTTTTGCTGCTTCTCCAGACTATAGCCAGGAATTGGGGCACAGACTTATATATAAAGTATATATAAAAGTTATCTAAAGTATGTAACCCCTATACACACCCAGACCTAGGAGTGTAAGCAGGGTTCTTCCCATTCTAATTTCTCTAGTCCCAGGAAACCTTGCTAATCTCTAGCTAATTTTTAATTTTTCAGCTTTACTAGGACTCTTATAGATTGTTTCATCATAACACACCTTTTTCTTTGTCCTTTGATTCCAAGATTTTGAATTCAAAAGCCAGAAAAAAAGACCTTTTTATTCTTTTTCTTCTTCTCAAGGCAATGAGCGCTACTGCAGCTGAATGGAGGAGGAGATGGAGAATGGGGAGTCAAGGGATATGAATCATGAGGAGGGAGACAGAAATATTGTTAATTTAGAGTGTTAGCCACCTCAGATTTTACATTTTCTCTGGTTAAACCATTTCAATTTATTTTTCTGTATTTCACTTTTTTTGCCCTTGATATTACATATTTTCTAAAGCATTGTTCTTGTTATTGCCAAGAGTATCTTTCCAAGGTTGACCATGTAAAAATAAGAATGGGAATCTTATCTACCGGACTGTTCATCATATTACAAAAATACTTTGGGATTAAGTCAGTAATTTAATACTAATATACATATATACTTCTCCATGGGCTATTTTTAAAGACTGTAAAAGGATATAGTGAGACACATTCTGTAATCATTAGATTTGAGCCATTGTTAGAATAGTAACTTAGGGGCCTTCTTACTGTCCAGTTGTTACATTATAACATTGCATTTCTTTATCTAATTTCTTTATCTAAAATGTAAGCCAAATTAGGAAAACTAGATAAATGCCAGTACTTTTTTTTGACTTTCACATTTTTTCTGTCCCATTACGATGTTAGGTAGCAGCTAGGAAAGAGCAGCCAGAGGGGAAGTAAAGCAGGGCCCTTGCCCAGTGCAATCTAGTAAAGAATGTAAAACAGGAGGCTAGAAACAAAGGGAGACATGTCTCACCCATTGATTCAGCAGTTCTGAGCCCCATCTGCTAAGATTGCCAGGTGTTACAGACATCACAAGCAAAACTATGGTAGTCAAAACTCTGATAACACAGGAGGAGGGGAGCCCTTGAAATTCTGTAAGCATCATCTCCCCTAGCTGGGAGAGAAAACCTTTAATACTGTATATAGATCCCAAGGTCTAAAAGCAGAGGAGGAGGGGAACCTAGAAGCTGAGTAAAGTATATAACCCCTGAACCCCAAGAGTCAGTGCGTTTAGATTAGCTGAGTGCCTACCTGTAGCTAGGTGCTCAAGTGTATAGAAAAAACTTACTAACCAACTTACTAACAACTTTATTTCCTCTATATATGGGGCATTTAGACTAGCCGGGTGCCTGTCTGCAGCTTTGTGCTCCTGTGTATTCTATAAATAAACTTGCCATCTCATTTCCGCTATATGTGTTTGTCTTTCACCTGAGTGCTTCTCTTGCAGGCAAGGCAAGAACCCAGAAGGGGAAGTCCCCTGACTCGTGTCTCCCTGGTAACAATTAGACATAGAATTTATTACCAACTTGTTTTTCTGCTACATAAATTTTGTTTATGAGCATTTCTATAAATGTATCTCACAGGAATATTTGACAATTTAGTTTGTTGGGAAAGGGTCTAAATCTGGTTTCCCTAAGGAATAATTTAAGTAAAATAAGATTAGAGCTTGGGAAAGCAACTAAGTAAGGGTTTTGTTTTTTTTATTAGGACATCATGATCAGATGGTTCCTTTATCAGAGTCTCATGTCTATGTCTGAAATAAATCTGAGCCACCATCAGAATATAAGTGGAATGCAAGATCACTTGGAATGTAAAATTTAAACATTAATATGTGGGTATAGTCAGCCTAAAGTTCTTTTGATTTGATGTACAAATTAATTTATAAAATTACTCAGATTTTATGATCATGATTTATGATCAACCATGCCAGAAAGCAGTAATGTTGTTGAACTTGAATTTGGCCTGGTTGTGAGGGGCTGTGTTCATCTTCAGTGAATTTTTTTGAAGAAACCCATTTCATAATGGGTGGTTTACAAGCACACCTGCTCACACCACGCAGAGTGTTAAGCAGTTTTTGACCAGAAGTGGCATGACCCCTGTGCCCCACCCTCCCTATTCATCTGATCTCACCCTGAGGGACATTTTTTGTTTCCACTGATGGGAAAAACTCCTCAAAGGGAAATGTTTTGCCAATGTGGAAGAGGTGAAATAAAAAATGGCTGAAGCACTAAGAGACATTTTGAGCAGTGGAAAAAAGTCTCAATAGGTGTATTACATCAAATGGAGAGTACTTTGAAGGTGACTGAAGTTTAAATATGTAAGAATAAATACACAGTTATTTTATAAATAAATTTTGGGGGGTGTTTTGGTTGCCCCTCGTAATTTCATCTTTTATGCACAACTTAAAATACCAGTATGTTCATGTAATGACTGATGTAATAGGACACACAAGCCTTCCTGAGGCTAATCTCTCCTCAGCACAAAGATAACCTATTAGAAGCTGAAAGTCAGACAACATTGGAAATGGAAAGCACCTTAGACATCATTTAGTCTAACTCCCTGGCTTTACAAGCACAGAAATTAAGGCTTTAAAGAGCTTGCCCGAGGACACTCAGTGATTAAGCCTGACTGAGCCATGCTGGGGGTCCGTGGCTTCCTGACTTGTCTGCCCATTGCAGAATTCCCCTTTCCTGCTTCTTGATTCATTGGCACAGATGTGTTTACTGCTTAACCACTTCCTCATGAAAAGCACAAAATGAAGGAGTATGAAATTGTTTCACCTTCTAATTTCGCTTTAAAGTTTTCCTTATGGTCAGGATTACAAAAACAAAAGTTTCTCCAGTATTTCAAACACTTCTAGTTATAGAGCAGAAGTCCAGCTTAATATTTATTACCCTTATATTTATTACCCTGTTCCTCCATACTTCATTTGTACATTCATTTTGTATAAGTAAAATAAAATTGAAACTATTCACTTAAGTATTTTTTCTATTAGCAGTGAACTGTTTGAGATCAGCTAGCATATTTTATTCAGCTTATTATACAGTATTGCTAAATCCCTGGCACAACTCATGGCACAATATACCTTTGGTGAATGTATGCTGGGTCATCGTTTTCTCGGAGTTAGTAACCTTGTTTTGTATTTGTACCCTTTGTACACATTAGGCACTCAATCTGTTTTTAAAGTGAATAATGGAACAGATGAATGAAAGAAATATTTATAGAGGGTCCTTTTGTAGATTTTCTTAACTGGAAACAATAGTGGTTTTTCAAAAAAGTAATATGCTATGAAGTTCTTAGTTGTTAATGCTTGTGTTATAACATAAATGTATAGAAAATTTGTAGCTTTGGAAATGGTATAATGGAGGTAAGACTAAAGTGTGATTTAGTGTTTGGCATCAAAGTAGAATATCTTAGAAAAAATGTAACAAATTCATTTAACTACACAGGCCGCTGGCCTAAATTTTCAGTTTTATTTGATCAATGGTATAATAGTTAGAATGTTTCACTTTATTTATTTATTTACTTATTTATTTTAATACAATCTTTATTATATATTTTTTCCATTACCATTTAGTTCTCTTATATCCCCTCTCCCCAGCAATCACCTCACTGTTGTCGCTGTCCATGAGTCCTTTTTCCTTTCCGCTCAATCCTCCATTCCCTGACTGCCCCCACCCCCCTCCAGCTGTTATCTGTTTTCCATCTACGAGTCTGTCTCTGTTTTGCTTGTTTGCTCAGTTTGTTAGTTAGATTCTGCATATGATTGAAATCATGTGGTATTTATCTTTTCCTCACTGGCTTATTTCACTTAGCATAATGTTCCCCAGGTCTATCCATTTTGTTGCAAAGGGTAAAATTTTCTTCTTTTTTATGGCCAAGTGGAATTCTATTGTGTAAATGACCCATAGTTGTTTTGTCCATTCATCTATTGGTGGACAGTTGGGCTACTTCTCTGTCTTGGTGGTTGTAATACATGGTGTTAGGAAAATTGGACAGATACATGCAGAAAAATTAAACTAAACCACCTTTTTATACCACACAGAAAAATAAATTCAAAATGGATCAAAGATTTAAATATTAGACCTGAAACCATAAAAATTTTAGAAGAAACCATAGACAGCAAAATCTTGGACATTGCTCATAGAAATTTTTTTATTGCATATATCTCCATAGACAAGGGAAACAAAAGAAAAAATAAACAAATGGGACTTCATCAAGTTAAAAAGTTTTTGCACAGCAAAGGAAAACATCAACAAAATGAAAAGATAACCAGCAGAATGGGAGAACATATTTACCAATACATTTGATAAGGCATTAAAATCCGAAATTTATAAAATACTTACAAAACTGGACAAAAAACAAACAAACCAATGAAAAAATGGGCAAAGGACTTGAATAGACACTTCTCCAAAGAGGGCATAGAGATGGCCAATAGACATATGAAAAGATGCTCAACATCACTAATCATCAGAGAAATGCAAATTAAAACCACAATGAGATACGATCTCACATCTGTCAGAATGGCTATCATCAATAAATCAACAAACAACAAGTGCTGGTGAGGATGTGGAGGAAGGGGAGCCCTTTTGCACTTTTGGTGGAAATGCAGACTGTTGGAGCTACTGTGGAAAGCAGTATGGAGATACCTTAAAAATTAAAATGGACCTGCCTTTTGACCCAGAAATCTCACTTCTGGGAATATATCCAAAGGAACCCAAAACACTAATTCAAGAGAAGATAAATACCCCTATAATGTTTCATTTTCACATCAAACTTTTTTGAGTAAATTAAAATTAACAAATAAGATAGAAGACTAAATTAGGGAACCACAATGAAATTGAAGTAGTTAAGAATACAGTTTTATCAGAAATAGAACCTTTTCAAGATTTAGCAATCTCCTATTTCTTTTTTTTTTTTTAAGATTTTATTTATTTATTTTTAGAGAGAGGAGAAAGGAAGGAGAAAGAGATGGAGAGAAACATCAATGTGAGGTTGCATCTCTCGTGCCCCCTGCTGGGGACCTGGCCTGCAACCCAGGTATGTGCCCTGGACTGGGAATTGAACTGGCAACCCCATAGTTCACAGGCCCATGCTCAATCCCTCAATCCACTGAGCTATGCCAATAGGCTAATCTCCTATTTCTTACCCATCTCCTTGTTCTCTTCCTTGTAAGTTTACATATGTAGTAGAGAAAAGTTAAAAATAAATGTCAATACTTCATCTTTAAAAAAGAATTGATCTTTATCTAGCTTGACGCTTAGAGAGACTTCCTTTGAAAATTGATCGTGAAAAAAAGGCCCAGAAGATAAGGAGAAATTTGTTATTTAGTAGGAAACAACGTGTTTGATGAGGACTTTCATTAAAAGCTTAAAATTTGAAGCCTAACTTATATTGGTGAAACCAAAGTATGTTATTGTTATTGTCACTACTGTGTTAGAGATAGTAAAAGGGGATCAGAGGATTGCTGGGTTGGTCCTCACACAGACAGGAAGGGAGGGGGGATGTCTGTGCCATTCCTGTACCTCTACTCCCTTCCTACATTGTGTTATTTAATCTTCACACATTTCTGTTGGGTAGATGTTATTGTCTTTATTTCACAATTCGGAAAACTGAAGGTCAGTTAATTAAAAATAATTGTTGAAGGTCACCAGTCACTCAGCTACTCCTCTAGCTTCACCTTCTACTGTTCTCTGCCTTACCTGCTCTCCTCAGCTACCATGGCATTTTTGCTCTTAAACATTTTAAACTTTTTTTTCTGCTCAGGGCCCTCTGCCCCTAGCTATTAATATGGAGATCCCACTCTTCATTCAGGTCTTTGATGACATGTCCTTGCAGAAAGGCCTTCCCTGATGACTCTATATTAAAAAATCTTATTTCATATGCCAGTTGTAATAAGTCACACCATTATTTTGGGTATCCTTAAGAAAGAAAATGGCTGCCAATTAATTAATGATATGATGTGTTTGTATCTAGATGTATCCTGATTTCAGAAATGTTAAAATGTAAAAAAAAAATGTTTTAGAATCAATGAAATGCAATAGTATGTCCTAGCTCTCTAGTGTTTTATTACCCCAAATTATTTCTTTTTGTGTTATTCTTCATTATCTGATACGATATACAAATAACTGTCTTTTCTCTTCACACAAGAGCTTCAGCTATATAGGAGTTTTGGTTTGTTAATCAGTGGTTGCAGAAACTGGCTAGATGTGACTACACTCATCTTCTCTTTCCTGGGCACTCTGGCCTGTACTTCCCTGCTTCTCTCTCAGTTAGATGCATCTATGTGACAGACTTCAGGACAATGGAATAGAAGTGAGGTATTCCACCCCCAGGCATCTCCACCCCTGAAATTCTCCTCGAGGTTGGAGCCACTAAACATGAGATCAGAGACACTGGAGTGAAGCCCAGGTCTGTAAATAAGGGTGTAGAACAGGGATGTCCAACCCACGGCTTGCGGGCTGCATGTGGCCCAGCCCAGGATGGCGATGAATACGGCCCAACACAAAATCATAAATTTACTTAAAACATTACTTAGTTTTCTATATTAGTGATCAAAAACTTGGGACGTTCTCAATGATTTTAAAAGATTATTGAAAGGGCTGCTGCAAAATTAGGGTTATTATGTGAGGACTTTTTTGCTTATCTGTTGTGGTGATATCACGAAAATTATTCAGACCCTTTTTTTTCACTCATCAGTTTCCATTAGTGTTTGTGTATTTAATGTGTGGCCCAAGACAAGTCTTCTTCCAGTGTGGCCCAGAGATGCCAAAAGGTGGGTACCCTTGGTGTAGACAGGGTGTCAAACTCATTTTCACCAGGGGCCACATCAGCCTCGTGGTTGCCTTCAAAGGGCCACATGTAATTTTAGGACTGTATAAATGTGACCACTCCTTAACTAGGGGCAAAGAGCTTGGTGCTGCCACCAGGTAGAAACAAGGTGCCCACTGGATAAAACAAGGTGGAGGGCCGGATTTGGCCAGTGGGCCTTGTGTTTGCTATCTGTGGTGTAGAGGAAAGCTCACCTTTGTTCCATCACTTCCTTGGATTTTGAAGTGAGAAAATCAGTTAAGACTGATTAAAGTCACTGAAATTTGGGCTTTTTTGTTGCGTTAGATAGTTTGCTCTGACTAACACATTGCTCTACTTGCAGTGCTCAGAGTGTGCATGGCACATAGCAAGCTTTTAATAATATAAAGATAGGAAAAATTAAAGAAATCACAGGTGTGTGTTGAAAGATGATTAGTTTGGTTTGTACATAAGACGTGTGCATGGGGGGGGGTGTCCACATCTTGTGCCTCCTCCTCAGAGCTGGCCTGGGAGAATTTGGAGGTGCTAAGGGTCTAGAGGTTTCAGTGTTTAATTTGTATATAAAGTGGGTTTAGTAGAATGAATCAGTGGGGATTTGTACAAGAAGAAGTGGTCAGAGAGAGAAATTTTTATGTAAGGATTGCTAATTTGCAAAAACCCTGAGAGATAATAGGTTCAGAGCAGTAAGTAGTGAAGTTGGAATTGAGAAGGTTGAGGTACTTGAAGGGCCATTGAGTTTTAAAGTCGGCAAAATGAATTTATTGTGGGACAAAGAGTAAGAAAATGAGCTATTGAAATAGTCTAGGATGATCATGCACATTTACATAGTTCAGAGAATGGTGCATTTCTTTAAACATCATCTTACTCCATTATCACCTTTTATTCATACTTTGCCCTCACTGATCTATTGGTAGAGCTTTCTGTTGGTAAGTTCAAAGAGATCTTTCAAGGGGGTGTTGTAGAGATAATGTCTGTAAAATTTTTTTACCTGCATTTAAAAATTTTGAATTTACTCCTAAAACATTTAGTATTAGTACTGGTTTTATGGCTAGCTAAAATTGTCACTATACTTGTACATGGCTTTGGTTTTTCTGAATCTGAGTTTAAGTAATCCAGGAAGCCACAGTGAGGCAGAAGGAGCACATTAAATTTTTACGAACTTTATAGACAGAGGCTCAGACTAATTCTGAATAACAAAACATTTCTTTTTTATAAAGTCATTCACATAATTCTCTTATAGAGTCCAGTATTCAATTTGAATTTTCAATTCTTTCTCTTTAGACAGGCTTTGGAAGTTTCTGGGTATTCGACTGTTAATAAGGGTGTGTGAGTATGTGTGTGTGTGTTCGTGTTCTAGCACAGAGTTCCTCTGTAATTAGATGTAATCTACTCCAGAAAACTGCTCAAGAAACTTCTAATTTTCTTCCCCCCATCTATTTTTGTTTTTCTCTTGTTCTCACTTTTGGAAGAAGTAAAAGAAGTGATTAGTGCTGATCAGGGTGATAATGTTGGACAGAGAAGAACTATTTTATTTATCTCTCTCATCTTCATATTAAAATGTCTGGGAAATACTGTCAAGGTTGTGGAATCTCAAAGATCTAAGGATAAGATTAATTTATTTCCTTCTAATCTTTCAAGGTTTAGCTTAGATGTTACCTCTTCTGGGAAATAGGTAAATTCCCAAGGCTGGGTTGAGTGCTATCTCCAGGGATGCTCCCAGCATTCTGTGCTTCTCTCGCCACACACAATTTCAAAGGATGAGCTTATCCCAGAAGCCAAGTCTGTATCTGCTTTATCATTGTATCTCTACAGCACAACAGAGGAATTGACTTTTTAAATTTATTTTGTTCAAAATAAGTGTATTTTGAACAAAAGAGTAAATGAGGTTCTCTTTTTGGGCAACAGGTCATCACTGGAGGCAATGATTATATTATGTCTCCAAGGTTATTTCAAGGTCTGCTATTCTAGGTTTAAATGATGGTTTTGTTTGTTTGTTTGTTTTTTAAGGAGAAGAAGAGGAAAAGGAAGACTACTCTGGGTAGAACATTTATGTATTTCAAGTGAAATGTTTCTTTCCTTATTTTTCTTCATTATTCTGAAACTACTCTGAATGAGTTTGTTGGAATAGGCTCCTTTCTAATTTGTAACACATATTGAATAGACATTTGGCATGGCTTCATAGTAATCAATTTTATCAGTGAAATTTGCAGATTTCATTTTCCTTGGCTCTTCTTAGTTTTCAATTTAGTGCCATGGGCTTTAGGCCATCATGAAAGTTTCACTTTTAAGGTAAAAGTTTGTGTTAATTGCCATCGTAAGACAAAACTGAATTGACTTGGTATTTTAAAGCTGTTACATATAACCTATACATAATAGTCATGAGAGAATAACATTCATCCTTGAATAAGAGCTTGGTTAAGCTACAACCCTAAAGCTCTTTGATTTTTTCCCCATTAGAATATTGTAAGAGGCGGGGTGATAGTGCCTTGCCTAGAGTAACCAGGCCTATCTGGCAGAAATCTTTCTATGGTAGTGGATGTAGAGAGATAAAGTGAGAGATGAAGGGAAAAGAGAAAAGAGTTTGGACTAAAATAAGAGGTACTAGGACCAGGTGGAGTGAGGAGGAGGCAATATTATTAAAAGGAATGACAAAAAAAATTAACAGTTGTTACTGTGCTCTTACAGATAAGGCATACATGCCAATGAATGAACAATAACAACAACAACAAAAACTCCACATTTATAACTGGCACCTAAATCTAGAGTATTTGCAGAAAGACAAAGTTGTATATAGCTGTTATTTCAATAATGACACAAAGCATCAATGAGTCTGGGATGAAAAATATGGTAGATGAAGAAACTCAGGAAATCACAATGTAGTATGATTTCATGGGGGTACAGTGCCTGGCACACTTAAAGTTAAGAATAAGAGGAGGAGCCTTAGCCAGGTAGCTCAGTTAGTTAGAGTATTGTAGCAATATGCCAAGGTTGCTGGTTAAATCCCAGGTCAGGGAACATACAAGATGCAACCAACGAATGCATAAGTAAGTTGAACAACAGATCAATGTTTCTCTCTCTCTCTCCCTCCCTCCTTCCCCCTATCTCTAAAATAAATAAATAAAAATTAAAAAAAAAGAGTTAGAGGAGAACCAGCTGCATGATTAGGAGCAGAACCTGAATGAATAAGGAAATGACCACAATTGTTTGTTACTTGGGGTTTTATCAGTACCCTGGCAGTGAATGAAAGATAAGTGAACTAGAAACCAATTAACTCTAGCCCTGGTTGATGTGGCGCAGATGAGCACTGGACTATGACTCAATGGGTCACTGGTTCAATTCCCAGTCAGGGCACATGCTTGGGGTGTGGGCCAAGTCCCCAGTAAGAGGCACACGAGAGGCAACCACACATTGACGTTTCCCTCCCTCTTTCCTTCCCTTCCCCTCTCTCTAAAAATAAATAAATAAAAGTCTTTAAAAGAAAAAAAAGTTATGAAATGTTTCACTTCCCAATGTAAACAACTTTTTAAAAATTGATTAACTCTAAAATTCTTATTTAAATAATCACAAATTGATATTTTAATTTAATTTATAAATATTTAGACTCATATTTTATTTTTTGCAATGAACTCTATTTGCTTATAAAGTTGCTAGTTAAACAACTTCTTCAGGAATTGTTAAAAAGAGATGAATGACATTAATTGGAGTGAACAGACAGTATTGGGGATGGATCCCCAGGCACTGGCCCTGACTGATAACCAGACCAGAGCCTCCATTCTCTCACAGTGCTTGTTATATTTTGAGCACACAATAAATATTTAGTGACTGAACTAGTTGGTAGCCAGGTAAGTGATCTCTTACCTAGGCATTATTTATACCCACAGATGATTTTACACACACACACACACACACACACACACACATATAAATACTTCCTTAATGGTTCTATATTGACATTTTCTGCTTTACAAGAAGAACTGTTTTTTTTAAAATGCAATGTTATAGCTATATTTTAATTATTGGTTTTGTTTCTATAACTAAAATAATCAGAGGCATAGATAAGTCAATTATTTTCTCTGTCACAAGGATTTAATCTTTTTACACCTGCCCAGCTGTCAGGCAGTGTTTTAAACCAAAAGTATCAGATAAACACAACCACTGACAATTCAGTCATATTGCACCAAACAATTTCTCTCTGAAATTACTGAATCAGTGTTTTATTCACTATGTAACCTATTAGGGTTTGTCTCTCTGTACTATTTAAACATATTATAAGTAGCATACAAAATGTTATAAAACCAAGGCAAGTCATTGAATAAGTGAGTGTAGTCACAATTTTCATGAACTATACATAATTCAAATGACATTCTCCTCTGATGGTCCCATTTCTAGGTTTCTCTTAAACTGAATTACACAAAAAATCCTAATTTAATCAAAATTCTTTGTACTCATTGATAATTTATAGGCTATTCAGGAAAACGTAATATCTTTAAATCAGTTTATCTGCAAATAACCTTTCCATTTCTGATTCCTACTTATTAATGGCTCTAGGCCTTTTATGAAAAATTTTACTTTAATATGAAAGCTTGAATTGATGAATCTCTACACTAACCCTCTGTGTCAACGAATTTCTTTCTCCCTAATGCACTACAATGAAATTGGAAAAAGTAAATTGTGAAGAAAATTTTAACAAGACCTATTGTAAAACAAAATCAGTTGACTAAAAGTACCTAAAATGAAGTGGAGAAGTTAATTAGAGCAAATGGATATAGAGGAAACTATGTATTTTTAAAACCATTAATATTCAGATAAATGATATTTTTTTCTGTAAATTTCTCTCTTCTTCCTCCTTTCAGATTTATCACCATGTGTGTCTGCAAACTGCAAACAATTAATTCTTGTGCTTTCCTCTAGAGGCACATTGACAAATATTTCCATTCTACTATTATCTATACAATACTTGACATGCCCATAGTTTGTTTTTTGTTTTTTTGTTTTTTTAGTCAGGAAAGCTAATAATTAGGCTGTAAACTCCCAGGGGTGGAGAAATAATGAGTTGGTCCAAAATCATAATGAATGTCAGAGTAATTGTTATCATTGTATTCACAAGTTCTTGGCTCCTATTCACAAAGCTTATCTCCCCATTTTCCCCCTTGGTCTCCAATTTCCCTTCCCCTAATCCTTTTCCCGCTGTTCTTCATGCCATTTAGTTTTCCTCAAATTTCCCATTCTAATTCACCGACAAAAATACCTTTTATTTTAAAATTAAATATGTATATCCTTGGAAAAATATTTATTTCCTTGAAAATAAAATTAAAGAAACTTAAGACATATATGATTGTCTTTATTAAGAGGCTGCCCGGCTGGTGTAGCTCAGTGGATTGAGCGCGGGCTGGGAACCAGAGGGTCCCGGTTCGATTCCCAGTCGGGGCACATGCCTGGGTTGCAGGCCAGGTCCCCAGTGAGGGCCATGTGAGAGGCAACCATACATTGCTCTTTCTCCCTCCCTTCTCTTCTCTCTGAAAATAAATAAATAAAATCTTTAAAAAAAGAGGAATAAGATCCTTTAATTTCCTGCTTTTCACTGGCAAACCTAACCCATAACTTTCAACACCTTCCCCCTTTTCCTTTATGACTTACAGGAAGAGGGGAGAAGGGGTTTACACACAAAGGGTTATTTCCTCCATCACTGCTCCAATCTGATTCTAAAGCGGTTTCTTCATTGGTTTCCTTACTTTTGTTTACAAATATGCTCAGGTTTTTACCATCCTAAAATCAGCAACAAAATTCCCTTAGTTCTGTTTTTCCCTTAAAGGTCATTGAAACTTACTGTCTCTCCTTCTTCCTCACCTATTTGCTCTTAACTCATTGGTATCTGGTTTATATTCTTGTTACTTGATTGAAATTACTTTTCATAGACATCATCAAGATGTAGTGTAACCAAATAAAAACAAAGGTTTAGCTATCTGTCACCACAAGAGCCAAACTCATTAGGCAGATGCTGGTGCACAAGCAAAGAGGTTTTGTTTGGGTGCTGTGTAATCTGGTAGACTCCTGTCTCAAAGCCCATCTCCTCAGCAAGACCAAGACAAAATCCAGTGTTCAGAGCTTCTGCTCCAATTTAAAGTATAGTCTTTTGAAAGCAGGAGCTCCTACCCTTCACAACAGCATGAATGGATCTGGAGAGCATTATGCTAAGTGAAAAAAGCCAGGCAGTGAAAGACAAATACCATTTGATCTCACCTGTAAGTGGAACCTAATCAACAAAACAAACAAGCAAGCAAAATATAACCAGAGACATTGAAATAAAGAACAAACTGACAGTAACCTGAGGGGATGGGGGAGGGGGATAATGGGGAGAAACAGGGTAAGGGTCATCAAGGAACATATATAGAGGACACATGGAAAAAGCCAAAGGGAGTAGATTCGAGGGTAGGAGGTAAGGATGGTTGGGTGGGGGGAAAATGGAGACAACTGTACTTGAATAACAATTAAAAAAATAAATAAATAACAGCAAAAATAAATAAATAAAGTATAGTCCTTTGGAGCCAACAGGTGGCTGCTAGCAATCATAGTCCCATCCAGGTAGCTTAGCTTATTTCTGGCTGCTGTTCCTTTTAGGCTCCCTCCTGAAGCCTGCATGTAGAACCCTCATGGCCATGGGCCATGTGGCTGCTAGTGCCCCAAGGTCACATACTCCTAGGAGAGCTCATGAACACACTGGCCAGTGCATCACCAGGTGGACAAGAGAGGGTTCTTTTGTTCCCCTAGGATTATATTAGCTTGGGGTGTAGGACAAACCAGGTGCTTTCTCAAGATGACCAATCAACTTCTGAAACTTTTTCATGATTCAGGTGGGTCCACCTCCCCACCAATCCCTTCTTTCCCTGGGCTAGACTGATGGGTCTCTTGAGTCAGCACCTCCCCTGGCACCATTTTGATTTCTATGGCACACATGCCTTCCTTTCCCTAGTCCCATCCCCGGTCTGGTACCATAAGGTACCAGTTATTTCCTTTCCTACCCGATTATCTTACTAGCTTTTCACATGCTTGATGCGGACTCTAGCCAGTGGGGTCCGTGTGTTGTGGCTGCGATGAACAAATGCACACGGACTACAGAAGTCCTGCGGAGAAAAAGGGATGGCATGGCTGCTGTCTAAGTGAGAGGGCCCCAACCCCTGCCTGGACAGGCTTTTATTGCTTTTCTGGGTACATTACATCGAGGATGGTCCTCATTTACTATGCACAGGTTCACTTTAGGTGATTATCTTTTACAGATAACAAAGGAGAGGATGTTGTTAATTACTTCAAAGCAAAGGATGTTTGCAAATCAAGGGGAAAAGTGGTTGAACTGGTTACACTCCATACAGTGGGAGGTTTAACACAAATTTTAGGAAATTACTTTAAAGATATGCAGTAAACATGTGTTGCCTCAACTCAGGGTGAGGGGGTTTTAGCAGAAAGAAAGCCTCAAAGCAGCCTAGGTACAATGCAGGCCTGATTCCCCATGGGAAAACTGATCTGTGGGCTCGGTTCCTCTGTGCTGACTCACTCCCTGCCAGTTTTCTGAATTAGGGGCTGGGCTACATTCACCACTGCCATGTGGATAGGTTCCCTATATATGCTTGTTCTGAGAATTTCCCCAGATGGCAGAACTTGCTGCCATCTAGCCAGTCTGGAGGAGACTACCCAGCATGCTGACTGTTTTGTGATAATAGTAGTAGTTATTTAATCCTAG
>PVJI01016155.1:0-23586 GCA_004026765.1 Micronycteris hirsuta
GAATATCAACAGGGGAGTGGTAGGGGGAGAGGGTGGGAATGGGGCACAGAACAAGTAGCATAAATGGGAGGTAGACAACAGACAAGGGGAGGTTAGAACAGTATAGGAAGTACAGGAGCAGAAGGACTTATGTGTAGGACCTATGGACAAAACTAAAGGGAGGGGAAAGGGGGGTAAGGGGGAGGGGGGAAAGAAGGGGAGAAATGGGGCAACTGTAACAGCATAATCAATAAAATATAGTTAAAAAAATAAGATGATATAGGTTTCAAGTGCACGTTTCTGTGATCCGTGACCTGTGTGTTGCCCCGTGTGCCCATCACCCAGTCACATCGTCTTCCATCACCACACGTTTGCTCCCTCCCACCCCTTCCCTCTGGTAACCACCACACTGCTGTCTGTGTCTGTGGGTTTCAGTTTTGTATCCCACATATGAGTGAAATTTTATGGTTCTTAGCTTTTTGTGAGTGACTTATTTTGCTCAGCATGAATAATTTTAAACTCAGTTTGAATGTATTTCAGAAGTTACAGCATTGTTGAATAAATGTATAGTCAGCAGACACTGCAAAGGGCAACGCACATATTCAGTTGAATATATAAATTCTGACAAATTTCTCTGAAAGTATTCTGTATCTTTATAGTCTGAAATAAGATGAAGTTATTTTCTACATGAAAAAGGTCTGCTGGCAGAAGTGGCCATTGTAGTAGGTTTTCCTGGCTTTTTTCTTAGGTGACACCACTCGCTAATGTGCCTGTTCCTGCAGTCTTGGGTGTCACTTAACCTTCCTGGGCATTACTTGTTGCTAAATGGTCTCCAAGGAATTTTGGAGCTTTATGGCTGCGATAATGTGTAGCAAAATAACATAACAATTCTCTTTGCTACTCTAAACTTGATCCTTTGTATTTTCTGGAAGTTGTTGGCTTTTAGAAATAAACAGTTTGACCTAGACTAAACTGAGAAGGAGACATAGACTGATTTAGTGATTCAATCTGCTTGAGTAAATGACATGATTGGGGTTGGGGATAAGGGATTTACTGGAACATGCATTTGAAGAGACTTTTAATTCTCTGTGGTAAGTTTGCAGATGAGGTTTATAAAAGCATTTTATGCACCCTTTGTGTGAAGGCATTCTGGGCAGCAGAAATGGTGCAGACCAGAATACGGTGGCTTGTTGAAGCGCACGGCTGCCTGAGGGGTTCATCCCGGACCCGTGCTGCTCTCTGCCACAGCGACCAGGGCGCAGCCTCACCCCTCCCGTATGCCCTTGTCCTCGCTCTCCACCTTTGCTTAATTCTTAGAAAACCTTGCTTCGCATTGTTGTTATTCTTAGTCTCCTGTTAAAATGTCAAAATGACGTGTCATTTGTCCGTTTCCGTATACTCTTTGACATATTTCATGCTTTTCATACTTCATGTTTTATGTTCCATCTCCCCTGAACCAAACCCCCAGCACTCCCCTTTCTCTCAAACCTTCCCACCATGCCTTTGGAGCCCCATTTCTTAATAAAGGAATCATGTCCTCGCTTCCTCACTAGATATTTCCTTTACCTCCTCGCTTTACGGAAGCACAGCTCACATTTAAGACCTTCACTTTTCCTGCAGTGCTTCCAAATAACAATTCTCATTGGCCCACGTGATGTCTTAGGGTTGGGAGGTGAGTTCAGTGTTTCCCCCTCTTTGTTCCTTTGAGACTATTAGTACCCCCTCCTTGTGTAAGGCTCCCCACCCCACATACACTTCTTTGATGTCTATGTCTGTTGGGTTTATCATATCTTCGCCCAATTTCTTAACTACTACACTCCCCTGTTTTAACCATTCTTGCCCATTTTCGAAGTTGTGCTCTTAACCCACTTTAATTTCCATGTCAGTGACCTTTTCTCTGTACGTTGGCCTTTCTTGTTCTTCAGATCTTCGCTCCTGATGGCCTTTAGTGTCCCACTACTACAGATACCCACTCACGGCTACGTCACGGGCCTTATCTCCACCTGCAGCTGCTCGAACTCGGAAATACTAACGTCATATATCTTAATTTCTCACAACTTCTTTGCTTCCAGATCTCTAAGTTTGCTCACAAGCAGCATATGTAAAGCTGAACTTGTCTTCCTGCTTCTTCTCCTGAGGTTTCACGTTTTTTAATATACTCCATCCTCTACCAAGTTGCCAAGCTAGAAATTTGGAATACATCCTTGATTTCTTCTTCCTCATCATCCACTTCTCTTCATCTCATATTGTTCATTTTGTCTTCTAAATATTTCTTGAATCTACTAGTTCTCCCCATCACCATTTTCTTTCAAGTTGCAGATCTAGAGTTTTATAGCAGCCTCCTAAGGAAACTTCCTGCATCTGGTCCCGCCCCTCTCTTACCCCTTCTTCACCCTCACCACACAAGATTAATCTAAAGTGGAAATCGGTCGTGTCACACCGTTTATGTTCTACTCTTAGTGTCAACTACAAATCCCTGAACACAGATCAGAGGCCCTGCGTGTCTGGCTCTGTTTACCTCTCTAGCCTAATTCTTGTCTCTCTCCCTTCAAGCCCTGTGATTTAGTCATGTTTAACTTATTTCACTTCCTGGAATATACCATCGATTTATTTAACTTTGGACCTTCGAGGATGTTCCCTGTGCTTTGCAATTCTTCCCCTTCCTGTTAGCTTGGCAAACTCCTTGCTCAACCTTTAGGCTTTAGCTTCCTCTAGAAAGCTTATTCTAATCCCCTCATTCTGGATGGGTACTCCTTCTCTGTGTTTTGGCTTCCTGAATTTTCTCTGTTATAATACTTATCAAACTGTGTTATAATCCCTACTTACTATATTCTGCATAAGACTATAAGCTTTGTGAGGGCAGAAATGTGCCAGCAGCACATAGAACAATTCCTAACACCTAGTAGGTGCTCAGTGTATCACCTGATAAGTGAATAAGGGAAGAAAGAAAGGGTACAGTTTCTTTTTAGGAATAGCAGGAGATAAGATTTGATGGGATCTCATTACATAGGACTTGCTTTAAAATTAGCGTGACAAGTTTGTTTTTTTAGTGTGAAAACTGATTTCAGTGGTGACCAAAAAAAGTGAGAAAACTAATCAAGAGATTGTACTACTTTTACAATCATGTGGTCCAAAGATCCTTGAACTGTAAATCATAATTATTAATATGAAAGGTATATCAGAAGAAGGCATAACAGAAAGTGACCACTAGAATGTAAGGTGGGAGGCTAAATAGAAAGTGATTATAGTGTTTTGACATTTTTCATGCCAGTGATGGAAATAGGGAAATCTGGATAGTAAATTTTATAAGGAAGAAATTTCAGAATTTCTAGCATTTTTATATTTATATATTAAATTAAGCTCATAAGGGAAAACATTTCACTGTTTATAGAGTAATTTTTTAATGATTTTTAGTAGAAGACACTAAATAGCAATTTTATTTATAAATGCAGCTTCAAAATTTCTTGAATTTAACTCATAATCTCACAAACACTGCTTTTTTTTTGAGACTCAGAATGCTCGAACAAAATGATTACATTTTTTCCTGATTCATTGCTTGTCCTGGATATAAAAGAATTGTGATTTTTTGATGCTGTAGATGCATTTATAGGAATTCATTACTGAGAAAGAATGGTTGGCAATATATAGAAATATTATCATAAACATTTATTGATCATTAAAGAAAAAATTAATAACATTTCTACAAGTCTTTCTTCTTATTATTTTGACAACATAGAGTTGGAGTTTCTTTGAAAAATCAGCAGCAGAGATAGAGACTTAGAAGTAACTTGTCTAAAGAAGATTGCCGGATCCCTAACAGTAGGTGAACTTGTTAAGGGAAAGATTATAGGGGGAAAAGAATGGATGATTACTGCTAAATCCTTGTAAACTCCACTGTCACAGAAATATTTCAAAAGTGCGATCAAAATATAATAGAAGGAATGATAAGAGAAATGAAAGGATTATCTAAATGTTACAAAATAATATAGAAGTAAAGTAGTAGGGATTGGAGCCATATTACAGGGGATTAACAGAGTGAACACATGTTCATCTATAGGTCTTACCTACAAATAGAATTAAATTTGAATGGCTAACGAGTACATTAGTTAACTTTAAATTACTTGTCCTGACACTCAAGACTATTCATAATCTGAAACTCAGTGACCACTGTTGATCTTCTGTAGGTCCTCACACTAATGTCCTCTGTGCCCTCCAGCACAGACTGCGAGACCTCTGTGATTTTATTGTGTGTTTCATTCTTTTCCTCATTTGAATCCTATACAAGTGCTCAGCATAAGCCTCACTTAATTCATGTGGTCTTCCTAAAACTCTAAGGTTATCTCTACTTACACCATTGATTTTGCTTTTAATTTGGACCTTTTACTTTTTTTTTTTTGCTTATATCTTTTGTCTTTGCAATGAGACTGTAAGCATTGTAAGGGCAATGTCCATGTTTTCTATTTACTGCTCAATTCTTTGAGCTCCCTCAGATCTTAGTTACATTATTAAAAAAAGTTTTTGCACAGCAAAGGAAATCATCAACAAAATAAAAAGACAACCCGCAGAATGGGAGAACATATTCGCCAATACATCTGATAAGGGATTAATATCCAAAACTTATAAAGTACTTACAAAATTCAACACCAAAGTAACAAACAGCCCAATTAAAAAATGGGCAAAAGACCTGAATAGGCACTTTTCCAAAGAGGACATACAGATGGCCCTTAGACATATGAAAAGATGCTCAATGTCACTAATCATCAGAGAAATGCAAATAAAAACCACAATGAGATACCATCTAACACCTGTCAGAATGGCCATCATCAATAAATCACAATAAGTACTGGTGAGGATGTGGAGAAAAGGGAACCCTTTTGCACTGTTGGTGGGAATGCAGACTGGTGCAACCACGGTGGGAAGCAATATGGAGATACTTCAAAAAATTAAAAATGGATCTGCTTTTTGACACGGTGATCCCACTTCTGGGAATATATCTGAAGGAATCCAAAACACTAATTCGAAAGAAGTTAAGCACTCCAATGTTCGTAGCAGTGTTATTTACAATCACTGTATTATGGAAGCAGCCCAAGTGTCCATCAGTAGATGAGTGGGTAAAACAACTGTGGGACATTTACACAATGGAATACTACTTGGCCATAAAAAAGAAGAGAATTTTACCCTTTGCAACAGTATGGGTGGACCTGGAGAACATTATGCTAAGTGAAATAAGCCAGTCAGAGAAAGACAAATACCATATGATTTCACTCATATGTGGAATTTAAGTAACAAACTGAACTAAAAGGAAAAACAGGGACAGAGTCATAGGTGGGGAACAGATGACGGCTAGTTGAGGGGGTGATGGTGGAGAGATTGAGCCAAAAAAATAAAAAGGCTCATGGACGTGGACAGCAAGGTGTGGGTGGCTGAGGGGAGGGGGTGTAAGGGGATTAAATGGTAATGGAAAAATATAATAAAGATTATATATTTCACTATTATATTTTTATAATATATAATCTTTATTATATATTTATAATCTATTATTTTATTATATAATCTTTATTATATATTATAGATTATAATAGTTTTAAAAAACAAGTAAATTGAAATCAATTTCTCACCCATGAGAACTAAAGTGCTCTGTATCTTGAATATTGCATAGTGCCAGGTATGTAGTAAGTCCTAAAACAAATAAAAAATCCCAGAACATTTCATTATATCTCTTGGGGAAAAATCAAAATGTCTCTCCACCACTTCCCCCACCTCAGCCACCACCACCTCCCACCCCTGATCCCACCCCCCTTGGTTTTGTCCATGTGTCCTTCATTCATGTTCCTGAAACCCCTTCCCCCTTTTCCCCCCGTTATCCCCTCCCACTTCCCCCCAGGTACTGTCAGTTCTTAAAATCAAAATGTTTTTGGTTGACTGGGTTAGAGTGAATTCTTGATAGTTTATAACCAAAAACTAGTTTATTAATAAGTTTATTATAGTGTTCACTTTTAGTGAACTATCGTAGTTCACTAATAGTGAACTATAGTGATATTTATTAATGTGTTCACTAATATCTGCCTATATACTTTCTATAGTAAAAATATCTAATACATTGAATACACACAAATGCTAGTTTTATGACAAAATTATAAATCCCTTATTTTATCAGTGCACTCTATTTATTTCTAAATATACCGTTCACTTGATTGACTTGACCATGATGTGTTCTGTGGGAGCCAGATACCTAGCAGTTTAAATACGTGGACCCTCCAGGTCACTTCAGACTCAGCCACTTATTCGCAGTCAGAACTCAACCATGGCCCTTAATCTCTCTGAGATCCACTTTCTTTATCTGTAAAAGGGTTAATAACAATACATGCCTGACTGGCTTACTGAGAGAATTAAATGAGATAGCCCCTATACTGTGTGGAGCACAGTGTCCAGCACTTAGTATGTGCTAGGTGTAGTTATTAGTCAGTGTAATAAGGTTTTTGTCTGATCAGCAGTGCCATGAGAGAAAATTCTCCACAATTCTTATATGTTAATTTTATGGGTGGTATTTCTGTTAACTTTAAAACCATTTACACCCACTGTTTTACATGATATTTTGATCATAAAATAGTAGGTTCTTTTCATAGTTACGTAGAACTGAATTGGCTAACTTCCTTGTGTTCCACTGCTTATAATTTCATAGTGACCAGGCTGATTCAATCGGGCACAAAATATCCCTTCCATGGCTTTCTTTTATTACATGATGCAAGATGCTTGTATCGCAAAATAAATTCAGAATGCCCCTCTAAATCTTGAGGAGTCAAATCAGAGTTAATTACCAGGTAAGAGAAAAGTCATGAATTTAAAAGTGATATGTGGTATTCTCCAAGGAATAATTTTAAAATAAGCTTTTGTAAATGATAAGGTATCTTGTATACCATTTTACTACCTATTCCTATGCCCTGATTTCACTTAGAAAACAGTATAAATTTATAGCCTAACCACACCGGGTCCTAAACACTAAAGGCAAACCATATTGAGGGGATTTTGTCTTAACTACAGAGAAACTGTAACAAGCCCAAAACCACAGGATCAAGAAAGTGGTAGATCCAGGAATAGAACCGAGAAGGCTCTGATTCCTGCTCACATGCTGAGACCACAAGGTTCTGCTGCTTTGGAACATAATGACAGATCATCTAGTGCTGCGAGACCACTTGTACATGACACAGTGGGAGCGAACCATACGAGGGCACTGTCTAAAGGCACGCGCCCTTTGCTGTCAAGGCCTGCATGGAAACCAGAGATGTTGGGAAGGGGCCCTTATAAGCACCAGATGATTATTGACTGATATTTGTGTTTGGAGTAATCAGTTGCTACCACAAAGTTTGTTTCTCTGCTGAGATTGTTAAAAAAAAAAGTCATACTTTATAACCATGGAAATGCCGATACTCATTCTTAATAACCATTTAGTAATTTTTAATAAAGATAGTTAAAGAGTTACCCAGAATGGCATCACATATACAAGGAGCATAAAATTTGTCTGTTCCTTTCAAAATTGACCTCACTCTCCTATTGTAGTTTAAAATTTTTGTTTCTTTTGCCTGTAGTTGATTTCCAGACTACTGAAATGGTTGGTTTGAAGGATTTGTTCTGCTATTTTTTTTTGCTCTTTGGGGAACAAATTTGCCAATCTCCTCACTCAATCATGCCAGAAGTAGCCTTATCCTTTTTTCTGTTTTATATGGATGAAAATTACTTGTTTTAACTTATATTCTACTTTTTATTATATCACAGGCCTTTCTAAGTTTATTTTCTTTCTTCCTGAAATATATCCTTTAGAAGTTCCTTTAGTAAAAGCCCATTGGTATCTATTTATCTAAAGATGTTGTCATTTCAGCCCTGGCTGATGTGGCTCAGTGGGTTGGGCATTGTTCCGCAAACCGAAAGGTTGCAGGTTCAGTTCCTGGTGAGGGCACATGCCTGGGTCACAGTCCAGGTTCCTGGTTGGGGCCAGGCCAGAGGCAACTGATTGATGTTTGTCTTGATCAATGTCTGTCTCTCACATCAATGTTTCTGTCCCTCTCTTTCTGCGTCCCTTCCCCTTTCACAAGTTTATTTTATTCATAAATAAATGAATAAAACCTTAAAGATGTCATCATTTCAGCCTTACTCTTGAAGAATAGCTTTGCTACATATACTATTCTAGGATAAGAATTATTTTCTCTTAGACCTTTCAAAATATTTCACTGTCTGTAGCTTCTGTTGTTGCTATTAAATAATAAAAAATAGCCCTGGCTGGTGTAGTTCAGTGGACTGAGCGCGGGCTGGGAACCAAACGGTCCCGGTTCAATTCCCAGTCAGGGCACATGCCTGGGTTGCAGGCCAGGTCCCAGGTGGGGGCCATGTGAGAAGCAACCATACATTGCTCTTTCTCTCCCTCTCTTTGTCCCTCCCTTCTCCTCTCTCTAAAAATAAATAAAATCTTTAAAAAAAATAAAAAATATCTCGTGATGATGAGTACTCATGTGCCAGTTTTTGCACACTGAGCGCTTACATGTATCATTTCATTTAGTCCTGATAACAAATTTACTGTAATGTGCCCTTATTATTTTCATGTCTCCTAATGGAGGAAAAGACACACAGAACAGTTAAAGATACAGAATGAGGAAGGAGGACAGGATTTCACCCCAGGGGCGCTGACTCTGGAACCTCTGTTTTTGAACAACTGCCATAGCCAAGCAAATGCTTAAAGCGAATGAGAGATAATAGTATTGCAGTAACTATGCATGGTGCCAGGCGGGTACTTGAATTATTGGGGGCACCACTTTGTAAAGTGCATGATTGTCTGAGCACTCGCTGTACACCTCAAACTCATACAAAATAATATTAAAAAACAGAATGAGAGATAAATAACATTTCTAAATTTTAAAGTTATTTAAAAACTGTAGTATTAATTACAAAAGGGAGGCATTTTTTTCTGGACAGAGAGATTAGTAGACTACTCATCCCTGTTAGACTGTCGTTACTGAGCAGTATCAACACGCGGTGCCTATTTTCTCGTCTACTGGGTGAGAATAATGGTGCTGCCTGCCTCATAGTGTGGTTGTGAAGAATGAGTGACTGCACACACACACACACAAAGTGAAAACATTTGTTGTCATTGGCAGTAGCAGAATAAAAGAGAAAAGCACAGGAACCGACTGACTGTACATCAGAGTATGGTATCTAACTGCAGGGGCTGAGGGACGGGGCGGGCTGTTGAGTAGATGGTGCTGGTGTAGTCAAGTGGATTACATCAAAATCAGGAATTTTGATCTTTCTTTTTGGAAAAAATCTACATCCAAATAGTAAAAAATAGCACCCGATATAGCACTTAATTATTGTCTAAATTCATGATATCATTAGAATAAAAATGATTAATAGTTAAAATGTATGTGGAGAAGACTCTAGTAAGCATACTCTCAAGAGTAGAAATTATAAGTAAAAAGATGGAAATATCTGACTCTCTAAAAATTTAAAATTTCTTTTGTAAAAACAAACAAGAACTTTGTAAATGATTAATGGCACAATATACTAGAGTAAGGAAACCTGTAACATATGTAAAAGAAAGTTAATACTCTTAATTTGTAAGGAGTTCTTAAGAAATAATAAAGGACTGTAAGAATAGAAAATGAACCAAGTAACATATAATCTTCCAGGAAGAATGCACATGACCAGTAGCCACAGAAAAATATTCTAAGCTTTACTAATAATCAGTAAAATACAAACAAAAATTCAGATAACAATTTTCACTATGAATTTTATGTTATTAAAAAGTTTATCAAGGACAGATATAATAATAATATACATTAATACCCACAATGAAAGAAAAATAAATCTAAAGTGTTTTGTTGGATCAGAAGAAAGAGACCTCATTTGCATTGTGATAACAAGCTGTGATGTTTTGAGATGATCTTTGAATTATAGGCATGATATTGACAAGAGATGAGAAATGAGGGAAGGTTTATTGCTCTCTCTTCTCAGAGGTCTGGCAGTGGGGTGGTGGGAAAAAGAATAATAACCATAGTTTTGGTTTTGTCATGGTTAAGGAATGTGGTTCTAAAATCAGGGAGTTCTCTAAAAATCCTTGGAGACAAGAAGGGCCAGTGGAGAAAGTGAAACTGAGCGGTTAATACAGAGAAGTAAAGTTGAAGCAATAGGGTCCTTAGCAAGATTAGAAACAAGGAAGTAAGAATACTTCTCAGAAGTAGAGGTGGGGAAATAGAAGTACAAAGATTTTTAAAAATGGAGGAGAGGTGGAAAGCTAACATTGTTCTCTCTGGATAGCATTAATTTTAGTGAGGTAGTGTCTGGTAAGAGATTGAGTGCTTCTGGGACAAGGAGAATAAAAAAAGTTTGTAAAAGCTTCTTTGGGGTCATGTTGTGGACCAATAAGCAATGAAAACAAGTGTTGTAGGACTTGATTAAGTCCTTGGCTGGGACTAGATAGCATGGACTTATGTGCCATCTAAGTGGACTGAAGGAGTTATTCAGAGTGAGGGGAAGCGAGGGGACAAGGGAGTCTAGGGAGACAGCCAGTGCACTGCTGAAATCACTGTCTTGGGCATTCAGAGGTGAAGCAAGATAGAACATGTTAGGAGGAAAGGAAGGACCAGGATGAAAATACTACATGCTAGAGAAAGAGGAAGTGGGACAGATGGAAGACAGGGGTAGGGACAGAGAGAGGAGTATTTCACAATTTAAAATCTTGGCAATAGAACTTTAGACCATTAACTTCTTTCTCATAACTCATATTTTATTAGCTATTCTGTGCTCATATAGGAATTGCCTTCTTATTTTTATTTGGGCCAAAATATTTTTTTACCATGAGAGTACTATTATTTTTTAATTACATAAGTTTCAGGTGTACATTATAATTTGACCGCTGTATACATTACAAATTGATCTCCTCCAAAAGTCTAGTGACCATCGTCATTGTGCACCTGACGCCCTTTGTCCCTGTTACCCACACCCCAGCCCCCTGTCCCTCTGGTAACTGCCTGTCTGTTCTCTGTATCTATGAGTTTGTTTTGCTTTATTTTTTAAGATTACACATATGGGTGAAGTCATATGGTGTTTGTCTTTTTTCTTCTGACTGATTTCACTTAGCATTATATCCTCAAGGTGCATCCATGTTGTTGCAAATAGCAAGATTTTATTCTTTTTTATGGCTGAGTAGTATTCCACTGTGTATACACAAGCAAAGAATAGCTAGTAACATATGAATTAAGAGGAAGAAGCTAATGGCCTAAAAGTTCTACTGCCAAGATCTTAAATTCTGAAATACTCTTCTCTCTGTCTCTAGCCCCACCTTTCATCTGTTCCACTGACCCTTTCTCCAGCACACAGTATCATATTTGTGTACCTCACATCCTCTTTATCCATTCCTTTATTGGTGAACACTTCATTTGTTTTGTTTGGCTATTGTAAATAATGCTGCAATGAATATGGGGGTATATATGTTTTTTTGAATTAGTGTTTTTACATTCTTCAGATACATATCCAGAACTGGATTAACTGAATATGGTTGTTCTCTTCTTAACTTTTCGTGGAATCATCATATCATTTTACTTAGTGGCTACACTGATTTACAGTCCCACCAACAGTGTACAAGGCTTCCCTTTTCTCCACAGCTTTTTATTTATTGTCTTTTTGATAATAGCCGTCCTAACAGGTATGAGGGGATATCTCATTGAGGTTTTGGTTTACATTCCCCTAATGATTAGTGATGTAGAACATCTTTTCATGTACCTATTGGCCATTTGTAAAATATTATTTCTTTTGAAGACCTAATGGACTATGGTAGAAACTCTTCTGAGCAAATAAGCAACATTGCCAAAAAGACTTTGATAGAAAGAAAAGGAAATGGAAGAGGAACGTAAGAGGAAAAAATTTTTAGTGCTGATGAAAAAAATAGCAGTTTCATAGGACTTTGTTTTCTTAGGTAACTGTAGAAAATACTATTTTAAAGAAGGGGAAGTTAAATATGAAGACAAATTATAAGAATAATTATGATTTACATTTGGAAATTTCTGCTTATACTTGAGAATTCAATTAAAAGAGAAAAATGGGTTAGAGTCTTAAAGTAGTAACTGAGTTTTTTAAAAAAATCTTGTTTTAGCCCTGGCTGGTGTAGCTCAGTGGATTGAGTGCGGGCTGGGAACCAAAAGGTCCCGGTTCGATTCCCAGTCAGGGCACATGCCTGGGTTGTGGGCCAGGTCCCCAGTGAGGGCCGTGTTGGAGGCAACCACACATTGATGTTTCTCTCCCTCTCTTTCTCCCTCCCTTCCCCTCTCTCTAAAAATAAATAAAATCTTTTAAAAAAATCTTGTTTTGACTAGGCTAATGTTTTTAATTTCATTAATGAAAACAATTGATACAGAAAATTTCTGTAACCTACTTAGTGCCTATGCTTTAAAAATTAAATGAAAGGAACTTGTTTTTGTTTCTTGCTAAATAGGAGAGAAATTATGCAACTCTCCCCTCCCCAGTTTATCAGTTGCTGAAGGCTTTCTTTGTGTATAAAATGATACCTTGAGATTAAATGAGAAAATATTTATAAATTAATTCAACAAGTATTTGTTGAGTACTTACAGGTAGCGTGGGAATATAGTGAATTCAATTTTGGACTTTTCAGTGTGAGGTACATTCAAATCAAATAATCCAGCTGGCCATGGGATAGACAGCTGACCACGGGATAGACAAGTCTGGGGTTCCCAGGGCTAGCCTGCAGGTGCGTATTCGGGAGTCAGTGTCTATAGTCACTTAAAACCATGGGCGTGATTGAGAGTCTGTCAGAACACACACACACACACACACACACACACACACACACACACACACACACACAGTGGGACAAGGGTAGGGCCGTGGGAAATGCCAGTGTTTAAGGGCTAAGGTTCCACAAGGTAAAAGAAGAAATGATCAGAGGTTTGGGAAAAGGCACAGAAAAATATGGTATCACAGAAGTATACAGAGTAAAGTTTGAAGAAAAAAGACAGTCGCCATGCCACTAAAAGCGCTAATAAATTAAAGACTGAAACAGTGTTCATTGGACTTTTAGTCCAGAAATATTTTAACTTCAGAACAGAAATTCTAGTAGAGTTGTGAGGGCAAAGGTAGACTGTAGGGGACTGAGAAGTAAGTAAGAGATAGACTATAAACCACTATTTCAAGTACATTAAATGGGAAGGTAGAAAAACATAGGGTCAAGAGAACTTTTTCTCTTTAATGAAAGATTCAAGCTCAATGATCAGATAAGAAGAACTTGCCTAGAAGGAGCTGTAAAGTGAGAGAGGGAACTAACTGAGAAGGTGCAGTGGGGATGTGGGCACCCTCGGGAAGTCACCTGGAACCAGGAAGAGAACACCTTGTCCACTGAGGCCCGAGGAATAGAACTAATGATAGAGATGCAGAGAACAGTTGAGGGAAGTCGTGCGTTATGCCCTTACTGTTCCAGGAAGTAGGAGACAAGTGAAGAGGTCCGGATTTGAAAGGATTGAAGAAGGTTAGCGATAGCCACTGGATGTAGTAGAAATGGTGGCTGACCATGGACATGTAAAAGAAATCCCAAGTAGGGCGGCAGTGGGAACCTGTATTAGCAAGGATGTCTGTGGCTATATGGCTTTCTCTGGCAGTTCTTGGATACTTGGCTTGTCAGTAATTTTAATTTCTCTTGCCTTGGATGGATAAGGGGGTGGATGATCATATGAATAAAGGGACAGACAAGTTAATTTCAGAAATACAAATCCATCCTGTATAATTCAAGGCTCAAAGCCTTTTGGTGGATAGTCATGAATAGGGAATAAAAGCCAGAATCTTAGGCTAGAATTTTAAGGTTCCCAGCATAAAATTCTGACCTTATCTTTCATTTTGCATCACCACATTATAGCCAATTTTGACTTATTTTTGAACAATGTTTTCTTCTCTAATTTTCACCTCAATTATTTTGCTTCTGCTATTTACTAAGCATGTAAAACCCCACATTTCAACCTTTGAAATCATAAGTGTTCATTACAACTCAGTTCATTTGTTACCTGCTGTGTGACCCCAGCCAGCAGCAACATCTGCCCTCTTATCATCTACAACTCTGGTGTATACCCCTGTGCATTACTTTTCATTTATTTCAAAATGTTTAGTTTCCATTACATTTTAAATTCCCTGATGGGGGCTGCATTTTTATTATTGCCTTTGTATTATTTCACAATACCAACACAATGCTTTTTCTGTAGTAAGCATGCACCAAACATTTGCTGAGCAGGCATTGTATCACATATTTACACCAAGTAGCAAGATAGTACCTGTAAAAAAATGTTTTGCCTTTTCTGTAGGCTCCTTTTAAAAGTTTATTTTTAAATGGTATTTCATTAACTGCTTTTAATTTAAATGTTTTATCCCCTAGGTATGGCATGAATTGCCTTATTCAGTTTGAAGACTTTGCCAATAGAAATGCATTTCGTCTCCTGAACAAGTATCAAAATCGGTATTGCACATTCAATGATGATATTCAAGGTAATAAAATTTTACTGCATGTGGGTTAACAACAGTATGTCTTGAGAGTTGCCAGGGCAAAGGGGTTGATGGGTGAAGAAAGTAAAAGCAAATAAGAGATACAAATTCCTAGATATAAAATAAAAAAGCCCTGGGGGTGCAATGCAGAGCAGAGGGAAGATAGTCGGTAATAGCGTAATAGCTTTCTATGGTGACAGACGGTTACTAGATTTCCCGTGGTGGTCACCACCTTGTAAGATATATAATGTGGAGTCACTGAGTCGTACACCTGAAACTAATATCGTATGCTGATTATATTTTAATAAAAAATATTTAGGCCCGGCTGGTGTAGCTCAGTGCATTGAGCGCGGGCTGGGAACCAGAGGGTCCCGGTTCGATTCCCAGTCAGGGCACATGCCTGGGTTGCAGGACAGGTCCCCAGTGAGGGCCATGTGAGAGGCAACCATACATTGTTCTTTCTCCCTCCCTTCTCCTCTCTCTGAAAATAAATAAATAAAATCTTAAAAAAAAATTTAAAAAGAGTGACATGTCTGCTAAAATTAGTTCAGAATTTTAAATGATTCAAATTCAATAAATACAGACTAAATATCAGTTAAATGCCAAAAATTACATTTGATGATTTCGTATGTTATTTCTCATTTACTTTCTTATATTTGAAAAAAGTACTCTGTGATTCTAGGATGTACCATATGATCCATGAGCTAGAGCATGAGCTCCCCGAAATCTGATAAAACTCCCTGTGATCATAGCTAACCAAAACCTGAAATGTATGAAGATGTGTCGCGGATTTCGACCTGCAAAATCCGTGGGGGGACCGCCCCGATCGCGTGAATCAGTCTTACCCAGAGACACGCTTGGAGATGAGAATCCGGCAGCCACGGGTCTCTTCCACCACCTCCATTTCGGGAAAAAGACCTCATGAGTTGCTTAACCGGGGCTTTTATTAGAGGCATTAAGACACATTTACATTGGATTGATTATTCATGGGATTAAGCAGAACAGGGGTAGGATTACTCATAGCAGGGCATCAGGATGTAAATTCAGGTCCGGTGGCAGACAGGACCAGGTTAAAGTAATATGCAGGGGTCAGCAAGCCAGAACTTTTTAAGATACATCTTTGCCAAATTCCTATTAGAGAGTTCCCATTCCACAGACATGATCCACACTTGCTCATACGGGAATCACACGGAGCTGTGCTCAAAACGTGTAAATTCTCAGGACTGTGTATTTACACGCGTGTGGAAATCACTGCCACAAAGATGTATTGTTCATTGCTTACCAATAAGAGTGCGTATACTTTTCTCTTTAGCCTTTATCTCAGCCACACTTTCTAAGCTTCACCCAAGCAAAAGCTGCCTGTATACACAGTCTACTGCTTTTTACTGTTTGCCTTTGATAGACTGGAAATTCTTGGCCGCCTCCTTTTGTCTATGTTACCTGTTTTTTTCTTTTAAACCCTTCTTTTCAACCCTCTCTTGATCCACACCTAGCCAGCCATCCTGCCCCCAAATCCAAATCCTTGCAAAAAGAACCTCACTGCTCCTGTTCCTTTAAGGGCAGGTGGAGGGAGAAGCACAGGCGGAGGGCTAAGGAGGAAGACCGTAGCGAGTGTCGGCACCTGGAAGGATCACAGGTGGCTTCCATTGCGCTCATCCGGTGGACGTTGTTCAGTGTTTATCTTCCTGGGATTCTCAGCAGCATTAACGTTGTTAAGCTCACTTGCTTCCCTAGAACACGCTCTTCTCCTGACGCCCTCGTCACAACACTGCTGCCTTTCTTTGAACCTCTCTGAGTGTTCCCCTTTTTTTTCAGGTTCATCCTTTTCTGACCGACTAGTAAATGACAGAATACTTCAATACTAAGTCCCAGGCCCTTTTCTCTTTGTTCTGTTCTATCTTCTTTGGTATATATTCCATTAGCAGGTTTATATTTCTAGCCCTGATATCTTTGAGCTCCCGGTCCAGATACCCAGCTGGTTATTTAAAGTCTCCTGTGGGATACCTCAAAGTTATCTCATACTCAGCCTTCCCAAAGTCAAACCCTTATTTCCCCACCAAACCTGATCTTCTAGTCTTCTTCTCAGTGAATTCCTGGTGTCTGTCTCTCTTCTTCACCTCTCACCGCCAAATTCAGTCTATCACTAAACCCCCCTGATTTTTCTATGGTAAAAAAACCTGTCTCTTTCATAGATTTCTCTTCATTATCCTAATGTAAATTACTATCATCTCTCCTAAGCAATAGATATTTTCCTAAGAAATCTTTCTACATTTACTTTTGCTTCCTTCCTCCGTGTTATCTGCATACATTCTCTACAGTTTACCAGGGGCTGAGGGTTTAGTGATGAACAAACCAAAGTTTTCTTTTCATTATGAATAGGTAGTTATCTCATTTCTATTAGAATACTTTAATTTCACTTAGGATAAAGATGAAATCATGAATATGACCCAGAATGCAGGGTCTGATCCCTACCTCCCTCTCCAACCTCTTTATTTTTGCCATTCCAGCCGTAACATCATTTTTCAGATCCAGAAATGAGTCAGGCTTCTTCCTATTGCAGTATCTGCACAAATGCTGCTCTCTCTTCCCAGAATGTTCTCCCCCATCTAATCTGAGACATAACCTTCCTAAGACAAATCTTCTGGGTCACTGTGTCTAGGTCAAATCCATCTACTGTGAGCTCTCGTTACACTGTTTATTTTTCCCTTGTGGCAGCAGGAGTGTAATGTATATATGGAATTTAAAAATTAGTATCTCCCTCTTCACTAAATTTTAAGTTCCATGAAGGGCAAGGAACGTGTTGTTTTACTCATCGCTATGTCCCTTGTCATTAACGCAGAGCCCAGTCCATGGAAGGTACTTAGTGCTAATGGAATGAATGGATGCAATATGGCTAAAGTAGGGGTTGGCAGACTACAGCCTCTGGGCCCAATTCAGCCCACTGTCTGTTTTTGTAAAGTGTTATTGCAACATAGTTGTGCCCATTTGTTCATGCATCATTGTTTGTGATTGATTTTGTGCTGAACAGCAGAGTTAGGTCTGGGACAGGTTCCATAGGACCACAAACCCTAAAATAGTTATTATCTTACCATGTACAGAAAGAGTTTGCTTATCCGTAATCTGAAGGACTGAGTTTAAAAGAGTTGGTGAGAGTTGAAGTAGGAGTTAGGTTAGCTAAGGCAGGTTTGAATTTGGAGAGAATGCTCACATTGTTTTCAGTGTGGAGAAGAGATTGAGTGAGAGCAAATGTAAAGGACGTTTCTATAATCCAAATACATGCTGATGGTGCCTTGTTCTGGGAAAATGCCAGTGAAGATAGAAATAGACAGACGATTGGTTGTTGATGATGAAGCGGAGGAAAGAGTCGAGGATAGAGCCTAGGTTTCTGTCTTGAACTGGTAGAATGGCTGGTCAGTAACTGAGATTGAGGAAAATGAGAGATATTGTAACATGTGGATAGTAAGACCTTGAACTCTGGGGTCAGACTGATTTGCTTTGCCTCTTACTAGCTGTAGACTTTGATAAATGTACTTACCTCTCTGACTTTTAGTTTTCTTATCTATGGCACAAAGTTATATGATATCTTTTATTGTTTTCTTTGAAACAAGAGATAGGATCAGAAGTTTGATGAGAATAAAGGAGGTCTGAAAGAGCTGCTGGAGAGCTGCTGACTATGAAATGCAAAAGGGTTCAGTAATCCTGGATATTGAGGATCCAGTTGAACTTGAATGTCACAAATGTATCATGGCACCAGGCTGAGCAGCTTGAGCTCAAGAGCTTAGGAATAAGCAGGGCTGAGATGGTCGGTTGGATGTATGTAGGCTGGATGTTTTACCGCACTTGTTCAAAGGAAGGGCAGTGGGATAAGAGCCAAGGTTAAAGTGATTGCCATAGCACTCACCTGACAGGGAGGAATTAGAGATAAAAGGACAGAAGATAGGGCAGAATGGCCTAGACTGTCCCGTTAGTTAAACAATAGTTATAATGGGGGTAACTGAATAAAGAGCTGGAATGTCAGGAGATTATTGACCGTGAGTGAAGCATGCTAATGTACCTCCCGGAAGGCTTGGTTAGGAGCGATGGTAAGCATCAGGATGAAGCTGCGCAGGAAGGTTGCCGCACTAGAATAAGACGGATGCCATTGGAAATGAGGCGGTCAAAGAAAAGTTTGAATGTAAAATGGGTATGATAATGTTTCTCTTACGGAGTTTATGTTGACAAAACAATTATTTCTGAAAATACCCTATTAAACTGTGCTTTATAAATATAATTTGAATGGAAACTATAATGAAAAATGGTTGAGTACACACTTAAAAAATAAAAACTCACTATGCTGAAGTTCTTTAGTATGACATAGTTGTGAATATATAATATGTTTAGAAACAATGAGTCTGGCCTTGGCCAGTGTGGCTCAGTTGGTTGGAGTGTCACTCCGTAGTCACAGGTTCAGTTGCCCGTCAGGGCACGTGCTCAGTTTGTAGGTTCTAGTTGCAGTTAGAGCACATACAGGAAGGCAGTGTATTGTTGTTTCTCTCTCACATCCATGTTTCTCTCTCTCTCTGCCCTCTTAAAAAAAAAAAAAAGCAATGGGAAAATGCCCTTGGGTGAGGAAATAAACAAACAAACAAATAATCAGATAAACACAATGAGTCTCTTTATACTTTTGAAGCACACCAAAGTAATTGGTCAATCTTTTTCTCTTCAAATCCTTTGTGATGTTGGTTGTATTGTTATATTAGTGCCGTTTTCATGACAAATATCCTACATAATTTTAACTTTGTTTTCTTCTTTTTGTATTAAACTTCTTTTTATTTATTCATAAGAAATGAGTATTTGGAGGACATCAGAAAGGAAATACAAACCTTCTAATTTTAATTCGATGGTTACCCTAACTTGAAGATACAATGTATGTGTATAATGATAGAGCATCTTTAATAGTACAAACATAAGCTATGTAACTCAATGTCTCAGAGTTACTTAGTAATTCACTTTTCAGTGGTCCCTAAAATAGCCACCAATTAACTGTTGAACAAACCTATACTGTCCTTTTTTAAATATTCTATATCTTTTGAATTTGTAGGTCCCACAGAAATGTTCATATAGAAATTAAAAATCAGTGTTACATAATTTTGAATCATTATGCAGAATTAATAGACATCAAAGAAAAAGGATACTAAATTCCAACCATCAAACAAAATTAACAGTTAGGAATTAGGGTAAGAATTCCTATCAACTAAGGCAGAGAATTTAGATGTCAAGGCCTGGGCTGCATCAGAATTAAAGTCAGGAGCACAGGAAATCAGAGGCAGATGCCAAGCCAAGGCCAAGAGCATGTGGGGTTTCCCTGAGGACCCTCAGCAAAATATTCTCTCCAGCAGGTCACCAGTGGAGACATTCAATAACTGGTTTTTCATTCCCACTAATCTGCCATAAAATATAATCTGCACATACATAGTCTATTTATTTTCAAATAGGAGTTTTAGAGTATTATTACCTTAGCCAACAAAAAGAATGATTTGAGAGAAATGAATCTAATCTCTGATGAAAGAAAACTTTGGCAAGTTATTAGATTTCTGACTAGAAATGACCAAACCATTTTGTACATTTCTCCGTACCCAAAATAGTGTCATTAGTGACACATTTTCCCCATATGTTTCCATTTTACCTTTTTAACCTTATGTTTTTACCATTTTGCCCACAAGTGTAATAGTTTCCCCACTGTGGGCATAGAAATTTCCTTCCAGTGCCAACAAAAATAATTATGTAACTATTACAGTCTTACCATGTAAATAAATGTTTTTACACTGTAGCCTTGGGGAAATTTTCTTCTTTTTCTTTTTTCTTTTTTCTTTTTGACAGTGTGTTATTTAAAGATAATATTTTATGAAAATACTTGATTTTTAAAAATACTTAAAATTCTACTCTATTAGCGATCTAAAATCATCTTAAATGGTAGAGATTTTGGTTCAAAATTTATTTAGACCTTAATGCATTCTAATCATAAATTATTTTTCACTGAAAAAAAAATGTGTGCATTAACTCTCTGAAGAAATTGGGCATTTAATTAAATTAACCTGGAGACCATCAAACTTTAGCAAATTCACTGAAAGAGTAGGTCTTACCTCTGGTTATTTAAAATCAGCTGTAAAAAGAGGTTTTTTTCCCGTCTTAATATCCTCTTTGGCTCCTAGTTTGATTGTTAAAGTTTTTTAAAATAAGGTAAATGTATATTAATCTTATACAAAATGCTTTGGTAATTAAAAAGATAAAAATCAGACATGATTGAACAGACATTTTACAAAAGAATGAATACCATTGGCTAGAAAACATATTTTAAAGTTTAATCATACCATTAAGTTTTTAAAAGCATATGAAACAGCAGAAACTGGTATTCTCTATCAAGCTGGCAAAGATTTTTATTATCATCCCAACTGTTAATGATGTTTTTAAGGAAATGAGCACTCTCATACATTCAAGATGGAAATATAAATCACTAGAACTCCTGAAGAAGCCAATTCGTGTCAAAACCTTGATAACATTAATATCTTTTATCCAATAATTCTGTTTTTAGCAGTTTATCCTGAGCAAGTAAAGATGTGTAAAACAAATATACAGGATATTTATTTATTTATTTAAAATACTTTTTTCATTTTTAAAACAGATATTGACATGGAACACTGTATTGGTTTTAGTTGTATAACGTAATGATTTGGTATATGGACATATTGTAAAATGATTACTGCAATAAATTTAGTTAACATCTATCACCACATACAGTTACAATTTTTTTCTTTAAGATTTACTCTCAACAACTTTCAAATACAGTATTGTTAGCTATAGCCACTGTGTTGTATACTATATCCCAAGGCTTATTTGTCTTAAGACTGGAAATTTGTATATTTTGACCCTTTTCACTCATTTAGCTCACCCTCCCCACCCGCCTCTGGCAACCCCAGTCTGTTCTCTGTATCCATGAGTTTGGATTTTTGTTTTAGATTCAACATATAAGTGAGATCAACAGTATTTGTGTTTCTCTGTTTGATATATTTCATTTAGCATAGTGCTCTCAAGGTTCATCCCTGTTGTCACAGTGGTAGGATTTCTTTTCTGTGGCTGAGCAACTTTTCATTTCCACACATTGTATTTTCTTTATCCATTCATCCATGGGTAGGCAGTTATGTTGTGTCCATATTTTGGCAATTGTAAATAATGCTTCAGTGAACATGGAGGTGGCAGATATTTTATTTTTGAGACAGTGATTTCATTTTCTTCAGATAAATGTCTAGAAGTAGAATTGCTGGATCGTAGGGTTGTTCTTTTTTAATTTTTTTGAGGAACCTCAATATTGTTTTCCATAGTTGCTCCACCAGTGTTCATTTATACCAGCAGTACGCAAGGGCTCCCTTCCCTCCATGTCCGTGCCAGCACTCGTTACCGCTTAGTGTTTTGGTAATAGCCATACAAATAGTGTGAGGTGATACTTCATTGTGGGTTTTTTTTTTTTTTTTTGCATTTCCCTCATGATTAGTGATGTTGAGCACCTGTTCATATACCTGTTGGCCATTAGTATATCTTCTTTGGAAAAGTGTCTGTTCAGATAAGCATATTTATTGTAATCTTATTTTTTATACAAAAATCAGAATAAATATCCAGAAATAAAGGTTAGGATAAATAAATGAGCATATATCTATACTATGGAATATTATATGGAATATTTAAAAATATATATGTATTATTGATATAGTGAGATAATCATAAGATAGTTTTAAGTGATGAAAATATATTAAAGTAGTAAGCATGGCTTGAGATATTTTTTATAAACTTCTCTTGAATTTGCATACATTAGGTATGGAAAAAAATTATGGGAATATACATCAAAGATTTTAGTGTCCTAATTTGTCTAGTTACCACCAGCCTCATAACTCAAATCAATTCCTCCCACTGCCCTCTGGATTTAGAATCTTTCAGCAACAACTTGATACCTATAATAAGTTATAATGATATGTAGTTACATAAATATGTGTAGTTACTATGAATATGTAGCAGAAGGCACTCTGTGATTTCATCCTGACACTTCCCAGCTGCATATCACTTTACATTCTAACAAGCTATGTTTGCTTCAGCAACACTGTAATACTTCCAGTTCCACTATTTTCTATGTCCCCTCTCATTTTACATTTTGGGAAGCTCAGCGTACAAATGGAGCTTGTATTCTAGAACTTTACCATAAGGTGAGTTGTTTGAGCTATTTCCTTAAGGCATCCTCCTTGTCAGTCTGGTTCTTTTCTCTTAACACTGCTCAGATTCCACAGAACAGTTTTTTCCGATTTCTTTTCTGATATTAACTTTCTGTTAGGATTAGCTTTCTGCCATTGTTCTTTGAGCAAGTAGGAGAAGAATGGGGGTCTCCATATTGTATATAAACTTTCAGTTGGTCTTCTTGTTTACAAGTATGGCATCATTGCACACAATTATGCCTGGTATCTTATAGTCCAGAGACCCTCTCTCTAAAATCAACTTTGAGGTTTTTATTTTTAAGATTTATTTATTTATTTTCAGAGAGAGGAGAAGGGAGGGAGAAAGAGCAATGTATGGTTGCCTCTCACATGGCCCTCACTGGGGACCTGGCCCGCAACCCAGGCATGTGCCCCGACTGGGAATTGAATCTGTGACCCTCTGGTTCCCAGCCCGCGCTCAATCCACTGAGCTACACCAGCCGGGCAAACTTTGAGTTTTTTTCTAGACCTCAGTGTGGGAGCATCAATGGCCTGCTAGAAGGACAGGGAAGTATATCTGGGGTCTGACTACTTAACAGATTTTTGACTAGCCTCCTGTTATTAGCCTCTTCTTCACCACCACCTCTTCCTGAAGTACTTGGTGCCTCCTATACCTAGGCCTTCTGAGATTTTTGCTCTATCAATAATGATTGCTTCTTAGAATTCCCCATGACTGGCCAAGAATCCAGCTTTTCAAGTCTACTAAGCCAGTTGCCATTTACCCATATGCTCTCCAGCTCCTAAATTTTTAATGCTGTTCTCTTCTCCTGGTCTCCTTGATTAAAAAAAAATCTCCTTTCTGTTG
>PVJI01016155.1:23686-39127 GCA_004026765.1 Micronycteris hirsuta
CTTCCTGTGCAGTGCAATGTGCCCTGCTGTCTGTGCACATGCTCTTCCTGTGCAGTGCAGTGTGCCCGGCTGTCTGTGCACATGCTCTTCCTGTGCAGTGCAGTGTGCCCGGCTGTCTGTGCACATGCTCTTCCTGTGCAGTGCAGTGTGCCCGGCTGTCTGTGCACATGCTCTTCCTGTGCAGTGCAGTGTGCCCGGCTGTCTGTGCACATGCTCTTCCTGTGCAGTGCAGTGTGCCCGGCTGTCTGTGCACATGCTCTTCATGTGCAGTGCAATGTGCCTGGCTGTGTGTGCACATGCTCTTCATGTGCAGTGCAGTGTGCCCGGCTGTCTGTGCACATGCTCTTCCTGTGCAGTGCAATGTGCCCTGCTGTCTGTGCACATGCTCTTCCTGTGCAGTGCAATGTGCCCGGCTGTCTGTGCACATGCTTCCTGTGCAGTGCAATGTACCCTGCTGTCTGGGGTCCAGGGCCTCTCACACTGACCCTTCAGTGCTGTGCTCAGGGAGTGCACTCTAAATGCCTTGGCCCTGCCCCTGCTGATTTACTCCTCCCATTGCTGCTTCTAGTCCCTGTACTTTAGCTAGTCTATTTGTTTATTAGCACATGAGGATTACTAGTTATATATAGTAATTATAATCAGACTAATAAATTATTGTATTAGTAGGGATCATTCATTGATAAAAGATAATACTGACATTTAATAACCATAGCAAAAACACAGCATAACTAACTGATGATTCATTTTAATGTTAAAGTTGCATTATACACAAATACAAATACAAGTTTCTAAAATTTTAAGAAGACTGAATCTCTTCAGTAGTTTACTTACAATGTTAAGCACTAAGTATCTTTAAAACACAGTGATAGTACAAAGACAAACATTAGCCCTTCTTTCTCTGATTGACTAAAAGTTTAGTTGTCAATCTCAAAACAGAAGTTATTTTGGAATAATTTATTGTGAAAACTCACCTTATTATGAAATGTCAACTTGTCACACTTACTCCTTGACTGCACTGAAATTTAAATCAAGGTTATGCCAGAAGGTCAGACCAGGCCATGTGTAAGAATCATGTTTAAGTATCTTTTGGGTAGTGCTAGAAATATCTTTCTGACTTTATTCTTTAATACTTTGTTTTTTAAAAAATTATTGTTGTTCAGATTACAGTTGTCCTGCCTTTTTCCCCTTGCTCACCCCACTCCCATCCCCTATGAAGGTAAGTTTAGGTGTTTCATTATGTCCTGAGAAAATATTGTAGAATGTACATTTAAATATGAGGCTCTGACATCCAGTGTAGACAGAGGCTTATTTTGCCTCAACTGGGATATATGTGAACTTAAAACATTTTGAGGTATAATACAGAATGATCTAGCATAACCATATAAAAATAAGTTTCCATATGTAGATAGGAACTTTCAGAATATTTTATTGTCTATTCTTTTGTGCACAGTTTTATTCAAAATCAGAACAATAATACAAATAGAGATTGCTGATGATACTACAGCTTTGACTCTTCAGCGGGTTAATCTCATGGTGCTGGTAGAATCTCAGAGTTGAAAGAGAACTTAGAGTCTCTCAAATCCAAACTTCTGGCCCACTTACTTCAAAAAAGCCTGAAATAGAGATGCCTTGAGATAACTATTTGTAGTGACTAGATACCTATATGTCTCTGATTAAAATTCTCTTTTTCATGTATTTAACAATTCTAGTGAATATTTATAGATGTATGAGACCAATACCATTCTAATTGCCATGGTATCTTCCCTACATAGATCAGCCATATATTTAAACAGACTTTTGTTTTAAATAATCTATAGAAGAGTGGCTTTTACATAAAGTATGACTTACTACATAATTTCTTGCAATGGTGACTCAAAATTGCAAGCATTTTATTTTGTCCCAAAATAAAAAAAAACATGCAAACATACAGGTCTTCAGTAATTATAATTTATTGTGATCTTACCTATGACTACAAAATTCTATAAGAAAGAAACAAATAACCAAAAGATTGAAAAGAGCAAATATTCTGTTTTTGATGCTTGACATGAATAACACTTCATCATTGTGCCATTCATCAGGCCTATTCTAATCTATGTGATTGTTGTTATTTAACTAAATCAGTGTGTTGAAAGTTTAACTAGGCTTTATTACCCAGTTGAGTGATCTAGGAATCATTGAAGGCAGAATGGTACTTTAGGAGAGTAAAATGTAGACACAGCTGGAAAGTACTGCAAGAGCTGCAAGATTTTGTTTCAGACATGAGCCATAAAGAAGTTGAACTATGTAATTATGTTCAAAGCAAAAGAACTGTTCTGTGATTTGTGAAAGCTTATATGGCAAAGTAATAAAATTAGAATTGGTGAAGTTTCTATGAACAAGAGGAAAACTCAACTTTTATCCCAAATAAATTTCACATTAATTTTGTCCAGCACCTTTGGGATCCACCGATGATTGTCATAGGTAAGAAGCCAGTTAAAGAATGCTGCAATGTCAGGTTTTTAAATTACTATTAACTGTTAATTTTTCAAATTGAAAGTTAAAACATTAAATGCCAAGTTACCAAAAACATCATTACCACCAACACTACTATCAACAAGCACTTACTGTGTGCCTACTTTGTGTAGGGGGGATCGGTAATAGATTTTAGAGCCCCAAGAATAATTAGGTAGAGGAATCTAATAGCACTTAGTACTGTTACCTCATTTAGTACAACTATTTTGCAGATAAGGAAACTGATTTACACAATAAAATTTTAAAGTAACTCAGCTAGTAAACAGGTTGAGCTGGAATCCACATCAGAATCCAAATCCATGCTCTCACTCATTGCATCACCAAATTAAGTCACAGAATCTTCTTTTGGGAAAGTTTCAAGAGTATATGAAAATATTGAGGTCAGTAGCCTGAGAATTTCACCTCATATGCAAGGACGGGATCAGACAGCGATAGGTCCCTTTTTTGTACCAGTAGCCTATTATTTAATGCTTTCAAGATGTGAGTAAAGATTCGAGGCTTAGGAATGGGCAGGATCTGTTTGAGGATTACTCAAGGACGTGTATTACTTCTTTTAGGAACAGCATCTGTTGCAGTCGCAGGTGTCCTTGCAGCTCTTCGCATAACCAAGAACAAACTGTCTGATCAAACAGTACTATTCCAAGGAGCTGGAGAGGTACCTGCCTTACGTAACACTTATATCCTCCTAAACTAATGAGCATGGAATACATTTTAATTATTTATTAACTTGAAGTTTGAGGTATTCGTTCAAATTTTTAGTATATTGTAAATATACGTTTTATTGAAAGAGTCACAAATTAAGTAATTGAGCCATATTAATTTTTCTTAGGATACTTTAGAGGTATAGAGATACTTTTCAAAGTTCTAAATTGATAAGATTATAGACATTGCCATCGGTTTTTATTATGTATATTTTAGGTACTATGCAATAACAAAAAGTTTCCAATGTATGCTTACATATAAAAACTTTAAGAAATATTTAAGCCATGATATTTGATGCTAACTTTTATAATGTCCAGTGTCACATGCAAAAGTTTTCTTAATTTGATTCACAGCTCAGTGTTCACATATATGATTATATTCAAGTTTATAGGAAAAAATATTTTGAATTGAAGACTCATTGTTCATTACCACTGTTCACACACAAAAGAACCAAAACATTTTATATGGTTGGGAGGAGATACCAGAAAGACAGAATTATGCTGTTTTCTTTTTCTATAAATTTTTCATTTGAAAGAAGAAAACTAGACTCCAATACTAGTAATTCACCCCCAAAATAGAAATTAAAATGTCAGTTGAGTTTAGCTTCTTGTGGGAAAACTGTCAAAATCTGTTTAGAGTGATAGGGTGTAATAAATGGAGAAATACTCTGTGGCTATATATATTTTAAGAAGCTTTATATTTACAGATACGATTATGAATAAATGCATAACACTGATAGAAATTGTATATATTGTATTGGTTTTGATTTTACTTGTTCTTAAAATAAAATACAGAAACCTAGAACTTAAATGCCAAGATACAGATGTGAAAGTAATCAGAATGTAAATCACAAATTCATTTTCACATTGAAATAAAAATCAAGGCTAAATAATAGTTCATTAAAATTTGAGGGTTTTTAAAATTTCTGTGGATTGTTAAATGCTGTACTTAATTTTAGTAAACATCTTTGAATTTCCAAAGGATTTTCTGGAATGGTACAGGCCATGCTTGATAAGTAGGACTGAAGGACAGACATGTGTATGGTTGGATGATTCAAAACTGTCATTCCTTTGTTCCTGGTAAGGTTTTGGAAATTTCACAGACTGTGACTAAGTTTATCAAATACTAAAGAAGTTCATTCCTTCAATCTTGCAAGAAATTTTACAGCAGTTTCTTTTTCCAAATTAAGAGAGTAAATAAATGCTTGGGATGACAGATTTTATGTATTTCATTTTGTTGCCTAATTGGTCAAGTTCCCACCCATATTCCAGGCTTCCTTCTAATTAAATTGCCTTGAACCCAACAGTAAACAGTACATAGTCCGGTAGACAAGACTGACCGGATCATTATTTTAAATTCGATATTTCCTTGTTGGAGCAAATCTTAATTGTATTAACAGGATTAAAGATATTGACAATCAAGGATATACTTGTTTTATTTGTGGCTAAATAGGAAGCCACCTAAGAGTGATTCTGTTGCGATCGGAAGAGTAAATAATTGTTATTTAGCTTAAACCAATTGTGACAAAATACTTTGCTCCCACTACCAATGAATAGCTCTTTAGGTCATTAAACTGGGCCACTTTGTAGTACCTTATTAACAAAGACAAAATGAAGTGAAATGTAACTTATTAAGATATTATGTGGAACAACTTTAAAAATTTTTGTTTTTATAACCTTTTCTCAGGCTGCCTTAGGGATTGCAAACCTGATTGTTATGGCCATGGAGAAAGAAGGTTTGCCAAAGGAGAAAGCCGTAAAAAAGATATGGATGGTTGACTCAAAAGGATTGATAGTTAAGGTAAGAATTTGTATTTTAACCAGAATAAAATCAATATGCCATTCTGGATGACCATCTCAAAGACTGCTCCTGTATTCACGTACCCCACACCTGACACTGTGTTCAAAGGGTAGCCATTATCTATGAACGACCATGTCCCCCAGGAATGCTGATACCCTTCTGAACAAAGAAGAAAAATATGGCTCAACTACAGACTTTGTCTGTGAGGTGATGTGAATAGGCTGTACCAGTTTTAAGTCCATTTGAATTAGGTTAGTTTTCCAAGTGAGGTAATTTGATATTGATAGAGATGAAACACTAGGTATGATTCCTTTTTTAAAGTGCTGCCTGTCTAATTGCATACTAGATAGAAAAAAGGAGAATAAAATTAATAGCTACTCTTTTACCTGCTACTTTCTCTCAACCAAATTCTTGTGGGTTTGAATGGGAATTCCTGAGGAGGGCTTTAATAAAGGTCCTGTTTCAACATTAACTGAGCTGAGGTCCAGGTTTCCCAGCTTTAATAGAGGTAATAGTACCACTTCACAGGGTAATTGTGAGCACTACATAAGACTAGGTAAGTAACCATGTTGCTGCACAGTTGTAAAGCATTGCTGTTACTTCTACCATCTGTGCACATCGGTCATACTTCCTTGAACTTCAGGAAAAAATACATGTGAATCCCCATTTCACATGAAGATGAATTTTAAAATAAACATAAGCAGTGTCTTTGGTAGTTTAATATATAAACAAATGTGTACAAACTTTCTGGAAAACTGTTTTATTTGTATCATGAGCATTTAAAAGTTTATGCTTCCTGGCGACTTCCCGTCAAAATTAAAACTAAATCATAGAGGAGCCATTACTTAGAAACATCAGAAATAGAGTTGAATGGAAGTCTGACAACTACGGAATTAAAGAAACCACATCTATCCAGACTGGTAGGGGGGTCGGAGACACAGAACAGGTAAGTCCCCCAACCGTATGTGGTGGATAAAAATTCAGGAGGGAGATCTGGGGAGCAAGGTGTTCCAGCCCCACACCAGGCCAACCTTTCCAGGGTTCCAGTGCCAGGAAGATAAGTCCTCATAACTTCTGGCTGCAAAAACCAGTGGGGATTGAGTTGGTGGAAGAAACTTCTGGAGTTCCAAGCAGTTCCTCTTAAAAAACCGACACACAGACTCACCCACTCAGACTCACTCCCTCAGAGCTCCAGCACCAGGGTAGCATTCAGGGAGGAACTGAAGCGTCTGGCATCAAGGCGAGACCTGGGGGACAACTTTCTCCCAGACAGAAAGGGCAGAGACCATTGGCCCTTTTCTGAACCCATCCCCCACAGAGCCACAAAGCTAGCAGGCAGGTGCCATATCTGAGACTCCATCAACCTGGCTCACAATGTTTGCCATTCCCTGAAGATCCTTTGAAACTCCATCCCACCCAACTTACAGGCCCATCCAAACTGTTAAATGTGACTTTTCCATATGAATGACTGTTCTTGGCTCATGTTTCACAACTTTCTAAGTCCTCTCAAACAAGCACCAGCCAGACTCTGTGAGCTCCCAGCCCCCATACCTCTTGCCACGTGGCCCCAGGCCTGACACTAGCAGCAGCCAGGGTAGGTTCACAGCTTGGCTTTGCCCGGGAGTCTCCAAGGCCAGCATAGGTAGCAACCATCTCAGATTACTTTATGGCTCAGGCAGGGTGGCCCCAGGCAAAACACAGGTTGGGGCTGACCTTGGCCTGCGCCACCCATGAAACTCCAGAACCTGCACACTCAGTAGACATCTACAGACCACATTGGAACAACACAACCATGCCCCTGCATAGAGGTTTGTGGTAAGTGGTCACAGGCAGTCCTTGCAGCTTACAAGCCTGGGTGAATTTCTCCCATTGACCTGCTAATAGCAATTGAGGCTGAACTACAAGAGGAGAGTGTACTCAGCACACATGAAGGGCACAACTCAAGCATCCAGATTGGGTCAGATGAGAGGCTGTGCCACTGGACCCTACAGGACACCTACTACTTTAGGCCACACTACCGAGACACGGAGTCATAGCAGCTCTACCTAATCCACAGATACAAACACAGGGAGGCTGCCAAATGAGAAGACAAGGAAGCACGACCCAAATGAAAGAACAGATCAAAACTCCAGAGAAAGAACTAAATGAAATAGAGATAAGCAATCTATCAGATGCAGAGTTCAAAACACTGGTTATAAGGATGTTCAAGTAACTTAGTGAGGACCTCAATAGCATAAAAAAGATCCAGTCAGAAACAAAGGATACACTAATTGAAATAAAGAACAATTTATAAGGAAACAATAGTAGAATGGATGAAGTCAAGAATCAAATCAGTGATTTGGGTGTAAGTAAGCAAAAAGCAACAAATCAGAACAACAAGAAGAAAGAAAGATAAAAACAAAACAAAACAAGAATAGTTTAAGCAGCCTCTGGGACAACTTCAAGAGGTCCAACCTTTGCGTCATAGGGGTACCAGAAAGAGAAGAGGGAGAGCAAGAAATTGGAAATCTATTTCGAAAAACAGTGAAAGAAAACTTCCCTAATTTGGTGAAGGAAATAAACATGCAAGTTCAGGAAGCATAGAGAGTCCCAAACAAGGTGGATGCAAAGAGGCCCACTCCAGGACATATCATATAATTAAAATGCCAAAGGCTAAAGATAAAGAGAGAATCTTAAAAGCATCAAGAGAAAAGTAGTTATGTACAGGGGTGTTCCCATAAGACTATCATCTGATTTCTCAAAAGAAAGTTTGCAGGCCAGAAGGGATTGGCAGGAAATATTCAAAGTCATGAAAAGCAGGGACCTACAACCAAGATTTCTCTACCCAGTAAAGGTATCACTTAGAATCAAAGGGTAGATAAAGAGCTTCCCAGACAAGAAATACCTAAAGGAGTTTTCATCACCAAACCATTATTATATGAAATGTTAAAGGGACTTATTTAAGAAAAAGATCAAAACTATGAGCAATAAAATGGCAGTAATCACATATCTATCAACAGTTGAATCTAAAAAATAAACTAAGCAAATAATCAGAACAGGAACAGAATCATAGATATGAAGAACATTGGGATGGTGGCCAGTGCAGAGGGGTGTCTATGGGAATGGGGGAAGGGTGAAGGGATTAAGACATACGAATTGGTAGTTACAGAATAGTCAGGAGGATGTTAAGAGAAACTATAGGAAATGAAGTTGCCAAAGAACTTAAATGCATGACCCATGGACGTGAAAAAAGGAGGGGGCATTGCCTGAAGGAGAGTGGGGGGTTGCTGGGTGAAGGGGAGCAAAGAGGAGAAAATTGGGACAACTGTAAAAACAACAATAAAATATAATTTTAAAAAGTTTTTTTCCCCACCCTGGCCAAGGCAGCTCAGTTGGTTAGAGTGTTATCCTGTGACTGAAAGGTCATCGGTCATCGGTCCAGGCGTATATGGTCCGTGGTCTGTGAGCATGCAGGAGGCAACCAATTGTTGTTTTTTCCCTCATACTGATGTTTCTCTCTCTCTCTCTGTCCCCCTTCATCTCTCTAAGAGCAATGAAAAATGTTCTTGCGTGAGGATAAAAAGAAAAGTTTATGCTTCTGGTCCAATAATTTCCATTCTAAGAATCCATCTTGTAGAGATAGAGATGTGTACAATGTTTTATGGATAAGGATGTTATCACAGCTTTGCTTACAGTAGTGATACATTTTATCATACTTTAATTATCATAGTGATATTTCATACTTTGAATTTTGGAGTAACTGTGTAAGTATAACATAGAGGCTTAAATAGTTTTCAAAGAACTATAAATAACATTAAAGGTTTTAAAATATAGTGTTAAGTAAAAAAAGGGAAACATGATCTTATGCGTAACTATAATTATTGTTTAAAAATTAAGTTACATATAAAAGTCAGAAGGAACTGCATCAAGTACATATTACTTTAAAACTAATATTATTTTTATTGTCTTTCTGTATGTTCTGAATTCTACCTAGTATTTATATTCCTTCAAAGTTAAAAAAAAAGTTTGTTTTTTGAAATTAATATAGACAGACAAATTTTACCTTGAATGAAGAAAAAGTATATCATAACTTTTGTAGCAAATGAGCCTCTATAATGCAGTGAAACAAGACAGAAATCACTTGTATATCTTCTGAGAACAAATAGTTTTATGAATTTTATAAAATGGCAAGTTAATAGTTTATATCTGAAAGAATAGTTTTAAATTTCTTGCCTTAAAAATTTCTGTTGCTTTGAAGAATCAGTGTAACTCTAAAAAGTTGTACACTCTGGTTACGTGACGAATACTGTAGTCATGAAATACTAACGTAGTAAACGAAACTGCCTGTGGATCAGGTGCTGCGTTAGGCTTTGAGGACGCAGTGAGCGCCTTCCTCTCAGGAGGCACACAGCCTAGGGAAACATCCAAGTCAGGAGTTACAGTTCTCCATGAAAATGCTGTAGAAGCATGGCCTTCATGGCAGGGGCGCATAGGGGCGTTGCTGCCAGCTTCACTAAAGGGGTTCATAGGAATGCTGAGGAAGATTCTGAGAGAAGGTGTCTCTTCAGCCAAGTTTGAAAGGAAGAATCAGGAGTTTCTCTGCAGTCCATAGGTATCATCATCAAGAGAAGTGGAGTGGCAAGTTCAGTTTTCAGATATTGATTGAAGCTAGGGATCATGTTTTTATCACTTCAAACAGATGTCTTTCTTCATCTCTTTATCTCTACATAGTATCTAGTGCATAATTCATAATACTGAAAATATCTTGTTAGTAATTGAATTAACTAATAAATGGCCTTCATGACAGAAGAACCACATTTGAAAAAGAAAATATTTTGGTGTAAGAAACATTTAGGGATTAGGTTTGAAAGGAAGCAGATGACAGATGACAAAGGTGCTTCTAAATACTGAAAATGAGCAACTGAGGAAATGTGCAGAGGAGGTTTGCCTCCGGCCTCTCTGATGGCACTGTGGAGGGCGGATTAAAGTGAGGTGAAGTGTGGAAAGGAAACGCATAACGAAGCTGTTGCAGTAATGCTGATAAAAATTGATTGGGGCATGAAATAAAGCAGTGATGGTGGGGGTGAGTGAAGCAGTTGGATTCAGTAGATGTTTAAGAAGTAGGGTTGTTAGTGTACTCAGTAACCAAGTATGGAGGGAGGAGTAGGACAGAGTAGAGGAAGGCGTCTGCAGGGTCCTGTGACGTCCAGATGAGTGAGGCAGCCGTTAGTGTACAAAAGGAGTAAAGAATGGACCAGGTTCAGGGGAAGATAATGAGATCAGTTTTGGACACAGCAAGTTTAAGGTGACTGTGAAGATCTCAGATTATGTGCCCTTGGCATTTGGGGATGAAAGACTTAGGCTCAGGTTAGGGTCTGGGCTCCTGGAGATTTGGGGATCATCAGCCTGTAAGTAGTTGGAGCCGTGGAAAAGGCTGTGCAGAATGTGCTGTGCTTAGGCACATAATACACTCCAGAGTCCAAGAAAAGTGGACGTCTGTGATTGTGGTTTTGTGATTTTTAGTGACTTTTTAATGTGAAATTTTCATAAAAATATATAGATTTTAATATCTCAAATAATTTTAACATAGACTACTGAACTGAGAATTCAAATTCCATGGATTATAATATTTGGAATAACTGTGAAGTTGTTGCTAGACATAATCAGTCACTCTTACTTCATGTCCTTTACTTGCCAAAATAAAGAACTGCATATATTCTGCTTGCCAAGGTAAATAAAGTTATATTTTAAAGGTTGTTATATATTTAATAGCTAGTGCAGTATTTAATATAAAAGAAACAAATGAAGCTTCAGTTAACCACTTTTTCTTTAATGTTTTTAAAAAATCAAAATTATGTTGATTTTTATTGAAGAACTAATAAATCATAGAATAACTAGTAAATTAGTATAATCTTGCTTTCAAATTTACATTATTTTTTTGTTATTCTTTTTCCATAGTACTTTACAATCTTTCCTGAAAACCAGTAATAATCATTTTAGTAATTTTATTAACTTGCAATTTTATTGTTTATAACATGTAAAAATATTAAAAAGTTTTAAATAAAATTCTTATTAGTTGAACTATTTCACTCTTTAAAAAGATAAAACCAAAACTAAATAAATAAATAAACCATAAAGTTAACACATTTGTGGAGTTATATCATCATTAGACTAGACAAGCATTATTCTAAGAGGCTTTCTGTTTTATTTTTAAATCACATATATATGATTTTCCATCATTTACTTAATTATCACATGCGCAGTGGAATGAGTCTATGCTATAAATATCAGTGTTTTAAATAATTCGTCATTATCAACAAGGTTGATTGAAAGTGATTATAAGGTCACTGATAATACTTAAATACCTTAGGTTAGTATTTTATAACAATATAGATTTAGCCAGCTAATATTAAATATAAACAAGCTGGTATTTAGTTTAATAGAAATTCTTCCAAAATAGAAATTAGTGGATAAATACAGTAAAGAAGGGATGAAAGGAGGAAGATTGCCAGCATGACTAATATTTGCATTTTGCAAGGATAATTTGGAACATTTTCAGAGAGGACAAGAAGCCACAAAACAAACCAATCCAGACTCAATGTATTCTGTAAGTACCAACATTCTTGTTTTCACTAATGAACCAATCAGTGCTAAGACAGAAAAGTCAAAATAAAAAAATAGGGTATTAATAGGTATCATGGAGGATGACTTCATCCTACCCAGGATTAGACTGTAGAATTTTGTTTTTTAGTTTTGTTCTCTTTTAAATAATTCTGTTTTGAATTAATTTAGTTTAATTTTTTTTTGCTTTATAGTTAAATGTTTGGTTCCTGTAGAAGGAGAGAGTGAATTAAGATATTTTATATGTTTTAGGAGTAGTTTTGACAGTGCAGTTATTTCTTTCCCAGGAGCTTTTTTTTTAGGTCTTGGACTTGAAATTCCATGTATAGGAAAAGTTTTTCTTTCCTGTAGGATATTATCAGCGTTTCAGCCAGTGATGCTATCACCACCTTCAATGATGGTGAATACATTTCATACACTGTGGTTTAAAAAATATTCTAACTCCTAAGAAACTTTGAAGGTTGGTGAAAGGTATCTGGCTTGATTTTTTTCTCTCTCTTTTCTATTTCATATAAACCATGATCAATATATGTGTATGTATTTAAAAGAGCAGAGACAAAAGATTATGTACATGAGTCTTTTAGACAACCATAAAATTATGGATATTGACTTTTAACAGTACAGAATTAAACATTGATGACATTAACAACCTGTTATCTCAGATCATGACAATTCTGCACCCTTGTTGTACTCTAGCATGGAAAATACTTTTGTCACATTATTTATCTTTTTTACATCTGTCCTGAGATGATGAAACACAGATCCGAGGTCTTTAACAAGCTCACGTACCTTCACTGTGAGTATTGTAGTGGAATGTGTGAGACGTTGTGCACAGGTCCAAAGAAGGGCTACGTTCAACTCCAGTAAACTAACGACATGACAACAAGCACAGGTCAGTGCGTGGGGCCCGTCGCCCGAGCAGACGTGGATTCAAGGGAGGCACTTACGGAAGAGCGCTGTGTTTGTGTGTGTAGGAGGGAATGCATATTTATCGGTGGCAATCCAGAATTAATGTTTTATACCTATCGTGGGTCATGGAATGCTAACCCAAAATCTTGACAATCTGCCACTTATCCTCTCCACCCTTACCAGAATGTTATGTACTTTTGATAAAGGCAATAATTCATTATGTTGTATCTTCTTTTCTACTGTACCAAGAACCAGCACAAAATAAGGCGGGGAGTAAAAGAAATAATAACAATCAAAAGAAATTTCCAGCTATCCATATGTATTTGGTGTCATTGCAGACTCTTAGACTATAGAATTTGGGATTTCTGAGATTCGCACCCACAAGCACTTTGCTGAGAGATGGCAAAGAACTGAAGCGCTAAGGGTCGTGGAAAGGGATCATGAAGGCAAAGTACGTCTGCGTCTGTATTCAACTGAAGTGATAGCATAAAGAATGTGGATTCCAAATCAGATTTTTTAAAAATATATTTTATTGATTATGTTATTACAGTTGTCCCATTTCCCCCCTTTCTTCCCCTCCCCCCCCATTCCCCTCCCTTTAGTTTTTGTCCATAGGTCATACACATAAGTTCTTTTTCTTCTACATTTCCTATACTATTCTTAACCTCCCCCTGTCTGTTTTCTACCTACCATTGATACTACTTATTCTCTGTACCTTTTCCCCTCTCTCCCCCTACCACTCCCCTGTTGCTATCCCTCCATGTCTTATATAAATCCCTTTAACATTTCATATAATGAAGGCTGGGTGATGATGAACTCCTTGAACTTGACCTTATCTGAGAAGCACTTTATCTGCCCTTCCATTCTAAATGATAGCTTTACTGGATAGAATATTCTTGGATGTAGGTCCTTGCCTTTCATGACTTGGAATACTTCTCTCCAGCCCCTTCTTGCCTGCAAGGTCTCTTTTGAGAAATCAGCTGACAGTCTTATGGGAACTCCTTTGTAGGTAACTGTCTCCTTTTCTCTTGCTGCTTCTAAGATTCTCTCCTTATTTTTAATCTTGGGTAATGTAATGATGATGTGTCTTGGTGTGTTGAGAAAAGGAGAAAAATGACCATCGGCACATAAAATAGAAGTCCAAAGGTAGAGGCAGTTGCCTTAATATTACCAATTCCATAAACAGTCACATTCCAGTTCTTTTTAAAATCTAAACCAGGTCAGCACATCATCTTTGAAAATGGTATAGAAAATACTGCGGAGAACTTTATTTTGTCTTTTGATTCTCCTGTTTTTGGCAAGTAAAGCCCTTCAGTAATGCTAGTATTACTGTTTCACAATTCCTGGCCGCCTTCCAGTGTGCTCTCCGCGTTCGTCAGGCACCGCCAGCAGTCCGGCCGCGGGGGCGAGGCTGGCTGTCTTTCTCACCAGAGGCCCGTCTTCAGGCCCAGTTCTGGCCAAGCTGCGTGGGAGCTGCCAGTGCTGTTATTATGATTGAGAAAGGAAGATGCTCATGATAACAGCACCCAGCTTTTCTTTCCACACAGTGTTATCTGTCTTCTTTACAATTTGCTTCTCAATCCAAGAAAACCCAGGGGTTTAACTGACATTAAATATTTTTCATTATACCTCGGGTTGTCACCAAAAAAGTAGTACTAGAAGTCTATAATTGTCACTTGACATTATTCTGTAGCTTTCCTTCTTTAGAACTCATCATTTTATACTTTAAAACATATCACTGCCATTTAAAAATGTGTCTGGTAGAGATCTGGTAAATCTTTTAGTGCACTGATTCTCAAAACTGACTAATTCTTTTAATCACCTGGAAAGCTTAAAAAAATTAAACACGGCCTTGGCTGGGTAGCTCAGTTGGTTGGAGTGTCATCCCGATAGACCAAGGTTGAGGGTTCAATGGGCACATGCAGGAATCAATCAATGAAGGCATAAATAAATGGAACAGCAAAAATCAGCGTTTCTCTCTCTCATCGCTCCCTTCTTTCCTCTCTCTCTCTATCAAAAAATCAGTAAATAAAAAAAATTAAAAGAAACACGATTCGGGGCTTCATCCTATCATTGAATTAGAGTGTCTGGAAACAGGGCTTAGGTATCTGTTTCGCCTTAGGTGAGTGAGTCTGGGGGTCAGTTAGCTTTGGCAAGAACAGGTCTGTCTCATTCTGATCAGCAGTGGCATCACACCAACCCAGACCATTTTCTATGTGGAGAAACCAACATCCATGAAAGTGTCAAAGGAATTGCTTAAGATCATGAGTGAATAGAAGATATCCTGAGTCTTAGTCCCAAATTCTGTTTCCAACATTTGTATATATCGTATGTGTCTAAGTGGAGAGATTTTCTTTACTTCTCTGAATATCACTAAAAGTTTTTAGAAATAACAAATTTAATTTTTGTTAAATTTATTATAATGAATTCTGCTTTTAGTTTTTTATTCATCTCCTTAGCCAACAAAACTTACTACAAACTAATATATTGGCAATAATGAACAGTTAGGAAGACAGCATTGTAAAATACACTTGACTCTTGAACAACTCAGGGGTTAAGGGGTGCTGACCCTCATGCAGTTGGAAATCCACATATAACTTTTGACTTGCTACAAAATTGGTTATTTCTTGATACCCATGGGGATTAGTTTCAGGACGCCCACAGATACCAAAGTGCACAGATGCTCAACTCCGTTATCTAAAATGACCGTAGAACAATGCATCCAGTTGACCTTCTGCCTCCATGGACTTACAACCATGGATTGAAAAGTCCAGGTATTTATTGAAAAAAAATTGCATAGAAGTGGACCCACACAATCCAAACCCCTGTTGTTTAAGGGTCAACTGGTACATTTAGGATTTTTTTTTTTTATTACTTTATTGTTGTTCAATTACAGCTATTTGCATCCTCTCCCTCCCC
>PVJI01016156.1:0-38953 GCA_004026765.1 Micronycteris hirsuta
GTTTTCGCCCCGTTCCTCAGAAAATCAACCAGTGGGTAGGAGGACGTAAACTCTGTTCCTCCTAACTCGCTGCCATCTTCCTGATTCACATTTTTTATTTCTTAAAGCATTTAAGAATAACCCCAAACTGGAAATATTGAAATTATCAAGTATTGAGATTGGTTAAAAAAAATAGACATCTCCTTATAATGGAATGCCATGTAAACATGAAAAATGCTGTTGTAGAAATGCTAACATACTAACAACATATTGAATAGGTGAAGGAAACAGGTTATGAAAATACGATATATTTGAAATACATGGGTATATGTGCATGTGCTTGTGTATTTCCAACATATTACAATAGCATTCTGTGATTGCCCCGACTTGAGTCCGGAGGCTCATTCCTCCTGTGAGTGCCCTGAAAGTCACATGTGTGTGTCAGTGTTTTTTATTTGCTTTCACTGGCATTTCCCTGGGCTGGGACTGCCTGCACCACTACTTACAGCCATCCTATGGGCTGCCGCTCACAGCTCTGCCTGTAGCAAAGCCATTAGGAAAAGCTATGTGAGGCAGGCAGCCTGAGCTTTACTTGGGTCCCTCCACACCCGCGGTAATAATGGAGTGACTGTGCCTGGCCTTGATAAGCCTCGGAGCTCCCTACTGCCCTTGGTCAATTTACCACAGCAGTCACCTGGGCAGCCTGTGCTAGAGAGAAGCTATTGTGTGGGGCAAACAAATATTTCAGACATAGATAATTATGTCGTCCTTTCATCCTACTAAGATAGGGCCAGAGAGTATTTTTTTAGAGCTAAGCAGACTATATATGTTGACATCACTGTTCATTAAACAGTCTTTAAAACTATAGTGGAGTGAGGGTCCACTGTTTAGTGAGAAACACAGTATCTTCACCATAATATTTCTTTGTTTTAAAACAAAAGATGTTTAAAAATATAACTCTATTGCAATAAAATACCAATATAGAAATTATTCTGCATTTACTATTAAAATGTACTTAAACATTTTGACTTATATGGTATTACCATCTCTTGTAGCCAATACTTTCCTGACGTTATGGCATAAAAGTATGAATTAAGTAAATTAAGAAAATCCTGAAAGTTATAAAATTTCTAATAGAGTTCTTTTTTGTCTGCCTTTTATGTGATTACTTTTAAATCATAAATTAGTTGGTAATTGTGTATAGAGGACATATGGACAAAGCCAAAGGGGGTACGTTCGAGGGTGGGAGGCGGGGATGGGTGGGGCGGGGGGCCATGGTGGGGTGATAATGGAGACAATTGTACTTGAACAACAATAAAAACAAATAAATAAAAAAATAATAATGTAATGATAAGTGAAAAATGCAGTCTAAAACTACCTATATCATATGACATTGATTAAAATTTTATTGTGCACTGGAAAGACTGGAATGATACAAAAGTATTTCAATATATTGAACATGATTTTCACTGGGTAATACACAATATTAAAAATGTTTAAAAAATAAACTTTGTGTTTCATTTAAAAAAAGAAAAAGAAGTGCTATGGAATAGAAAAGTTTAATTAGGGGAGTACTAGTCGTCCCTTAATTGGTGACCCTTGACAACTCAGTTTTTCAGGTGTAAGGGACATTTCAGATTAAGAACATATTTGTTACAAGTATATACCTGTGTATTTAAATTTTGAGATGGATTTGTGAGTTCATTGCCTACTGTTATCACAGTGTGCCAGTATTAAGGGCAATATGATGGGTCAATTTGCATTGATGCTTATATTTCCTTTTTGTTAATGGTAGTCAGGGAGAAAGAGAATAATGAAACCCTATTTGTTAAGCTAAAATATTAAAAGGAAAGTAGGTTATGAATTTGAATCTATATTGAAGAACTTCATAATTTTGGACAATTCAGTAAGACCTCAAGTTCCTTAGTATTTCCTTATTTGTTAGGTGACAGGCTGAAAGAGGAATTGATGAGAAACTATCTGAAGCGTTCCATAATGTCTGTATTAAATTAGTTGCCACTTAAATTTGGAATATGTTTTCCAGTTATTGTTTGTATTATTATTGACTTTGAAAATGATTAAATATAGCATCCTTGAATTATAGATGCAAATAATTTAGTTAAACTTTTATATAACTCAACAAGAATGTGTGTCCCCACTCTTGTGTACCAACGAGAGAAGGAGTGTAGGTGCTGTGGAGAGTCACTGCACCACCAGCCTGGACAGAAGTAAATGGCCCATTAAGGATTAGAGAGCATCCAAATGGCTATTCATTTTTATCTAATATTCCAACAATTTCTGAGGGGAAGTGACAATGTAGTAAAGTGACAGAAGATTGAAGAATCAGACATTGCTTCAAATTCTTGCTCTGTACTATACAAACATGTTATGTTTGGGGGCAAATGACTAATGTTTCTGAGCATCAGTTGTCTCATTGGTAAAGTGGAAATAATGCCAAGAGGATGAAATGAAATGATAAGCTAAAAGGAACAGGTCAGCTCCTTATTCCTAGTAGGTGTTCCAGGATTGTAGCTAGGACAGAAGGCCGGGAAAGGACTGATGTGTAGGTAAGGAGAGTTTAGAAGAACCATGTTCCTGAGTGAAAAAACAGGTCAAAAGGCCATCAGGTTACCCGTATGTAATATCATGTGACCAAAGACTGCAAATCGGAGATCCGAACTCCCCAAAAGACATGGATTTCCAGAACCTTTGTCATTTCCCTGAACTGGTTTTCATCACTTCTTCTTCATATTCTCCATCTCTTTTCTGTGAGGGAGCAGTAATAAATGTGTTGGATAATTACATTCTGTGCATTTACCCTTCAGCACAAGGAAGATGGGTTGGTGAGGAGGGAAGAGTACAGGGGGCACTAAATTTAGGATAAAGTAACAGGAGCCACTGAGACAGAAAGGAATGTGGCCAGAAGACCTGAGGCACAGGGAAGAAAGTGAGTGGAGAGAGACCAAGATGTGGCATCAGTGGCTTGGGTCAGGAAGCCCCTGGGCTTTATGCAGTGGCCTGCTGGGGGCCCCGAGGTGGCAGGATTAGAGGCAAATGCTGAAACTTCTCTTAGAGGCCTGACCTCACTAGCGAGGCTTCCACTACTACATTCCTGAGGAAGCTGAAGAGAATTTGACTCCCATTTCAGACGTGCAATTTTGTTTATTTATTTTAAAGAGTTTTATATATTTATTTATTTTTTAGAGAATGGGGAAGGGGAGGAGAAAAAGAGGGAGAGAAACATCAATGTGTGGTTGCTTCTCACATGCTCCCTCCTGGGGACCTGGCCTGAAACCCAGGCATGCGCCCCGACTGGAAATCGAACCGGTGACAATTTTGGTTCCTGGGCCAGTGCTCAGTCCACTGAGCCACACCAGCCAGGGCCAAAAGTGAAATTTTAATAATCATGTAAAACTACATGTAGTAGCCAGAGTAGAAGGAGGTACAGTGTAGAAGTGAAAGAAGCCGCCCAGCCTAAAGCTGCCATAAAGACTGGAGTGTCAGCCTAAAAGTTTGAATTTTCATGCTGATAAATGTAATTCTAAACACTATGCTTTAGCATAAGCACAAGAACTCCGCTAAGTTAATAAACTGCCTTATTTTAATTTTTCCATATGTGTATAACATTTATAATGTTTACTAATTGCCTTCATGTCCAGGGTCATTAACATCCAGCTATGTCATTAACAGAAGCAGTCCTCAGTATGCTAAATGGGTTATGATGATTGCCTTATTTGGATTAGTAAGTGATTTCAATGAAAGGGAGAAGACCAAATTAGAAATTGCTAATTGATCCATTAGTGATTTGAGAGAGAAAAAACATGCTCATACTTTAAACTGTTTTTTTTTTTTTACTTGACTGTAGGAGATTTAATTCCTTTAAACTGAAAAATAAAACATTCAATGTAGTTTACTTTAAGTAGAAAAATTAGAAACTGCTTTCCAGGTTTTTTGTTTTCTTTTTAGAGGTAAATGTTTCTTGTCTCACGTTTCTAATCAGATAGACATATAGATGTATTGATTATATATTGATTCACATAATCCATCAATCCTTACACCCAGCATACTACTATCCCTATCCATCTGATGCTCCCAGCTTAACCAGGAGAAACATACCTGCCACACAAAAGTAGAAGGAAAGGAAAGAGTAGATGCAGTGGTTAAGGTTTTAATCCTGAAGATTCAAAGACTGAGTTATGCTAAGTGAAATAAGCAAGTTCAGAGAAAGACAAATACCATATGATTTCATTCATGTGGAATCTAATGACAAACTGAACTAACAAGCAAAACAGACAGACTCATAGATGGAGATTAGATGACAGCCACTGGTCGGGGGAGGTTAGGGGATGGAGGGATTGAGAAAAAAGGAGTAAGGACTCATGGACATGGACAGCAGTGTGAAGATTGCTGGGGGGGGGACGGGAGTATAAGGGGACTAAATGGTAATAGAAAAAATACAGTAAAGATTAAATAAAAAATAAAATAAATGTTAAATATTTTTTAAAGAAAGGAATAAAAAAGACTGGGTTGCAGTTCTGGACTTATTGTTTACTTGCTATGTGATCTTATATAAGTTATTGAATCTTTCTAAGCCACTTTTTCATAGACAAAATTGTTAGCAGAGGAAACACGGCACTAGGGGTTAACCTCAGTTCTTGCGTTCTAGCTAAAAGAAAATTTCAGAACTAAGACTCAAATTATAAGAGAAAGTTTATTTAGAAAGTTATAGAGGTAGAAGTGAGCCACAGAAGAAGGGCCTTGGAGCTTAGGAGAGAGAAAGAGAGAGAGACGTGAGCCTTGTGAGATGAAAGAGGGAGGAGAAGGTCAGCGTGCTCCTGGGCAGTGGGGGTGAGGGGAGAGAAAACTTGCCCTGGTGAAAAAGTGGGGTGGGGAAAGGTGCTGATGTGCTCCATAGAGAGAGCAGTGCTGGGTCCTCTACCCTGAGGGCTTTTATCTGAGGTCTCAGGGCAGGATCCCAATAGAATATTCATCGGCATGGGAAGGGGGGGAGGTGTAGTTAACGAAGCTGGTCCTGATGTCAGCTGTGGAGTTGAGTGTCTCATTTTGCTGCTTCTCTGGGCCTGGAGCCAAAACATGGCCAAAGCACAGATGCCATCTCTAGAGGTTAATGCTTAAGGGAGTGGTTGTGCAAGGGCTTGTAGTTTTGCCCCTTGCCAGGACCTGGGGCTCTCCATGCTGGTGACCCTCTGCTCATGCTCATCTAACTGCCCACCACAAAATGAGATAAAATAATATTGCTATGAGAATTATGTGAGATGATGCTAGTAAAACAATTTACACATTATCTGGTATTTGAAAAAATTCATAAGTGTTTTTGTCTCCTTATTAGTAATCTTCATGATGATAATTACATGAAAAGTGAAAGGTTATGGGTAAAACTCAACAATTAGAAAGCAAACAACCCAATTAAAAAAATGGGCAAAAGATCTGAACAGATACCTCACCAAAGAAGATATATAGGTGGCAAATAATTATATGGAAAGTTGCTCCATGGCATCAGGGAAATGAAAATTAAAACGACGAGATAAAACAACATACTAGAATAGCGAAAACCTGGAATGCTGACATCACCAAATGCTGGAGAGGATGTGGAGCAAAAGGAGCTCTCAATCACTGCTGGTGGGAATGCAAAATGGTACAGCAATTTTGAAAGAAAGTTTGATAATTATTTAAAGATTTTATTTATTTACTTCTTTTTTTTTAGAGAGGGGGAGGGAGAAAGAGAGTGAGAAACATCAATGTGTGAAAGATTGATTATCATATTTTTCAGACTATAAGACACACTTTCCCCCCCAAATTTGGGAGGAAAATGGGGGTGCATCTTATAGTCTGAATGTAGCTTACCTGGCTCACATTGGTGAAATATTATGTTATTTATGTTATTAAATATTTTACCACATTTTTTGCTTCAAAAATGTTTTCCTATTTTCCTCTAAAATCTAGGTGAATCTTATGGTACAAAAAATACAGTAGTTGCCTCTCATATGCCCTCAACTGGAGACCTGGCCCATAACCTAGGAGTGTGCCCTAACTGGTAATTGAATGAGTGACTTTTCAGTCCGCAATCCAGTGCTCAATCCTGTGAGCCAAGCGAGCCAGGGCTGATAATTTCCTATAAAACTAAACATATGCTTACCATATGATCCAGCACTTACACTCATTGGTACTTACCCAAACTATTTAAAAACTTAGGTCTACCCGAAAACATCTACACAGTTGTTTATAGCAGCTTTATTCATAGTTGCCAAACTTGGCAGCAACTAGGATATCTTTGATAGGTGAATGGATAAGCAAACCTCAGTATGTCCACATAATGGAATATTATTCAGGGACAAAAAAGAAATGAGATATCATGCCATGATAAATGGTAGATAGAAAACAGACGGGGGAGGTTAAGAATAGTATAGGAAATATAGAAGTCAAAGAACTTATATGTATAACCCATGGACAAAAACTAAAGGGCGGGGAATGGGAGGTATGGGGGGGAGGGGAATAAAGGGGGGAAATGGAACTATTGTAATAGCATAATCAATAAAATAAAGAAAAAAGTATGTAAAAATATAAAGCATCCTCATAATTCTGGAAACTACCATTAGTTTCACACGGCTGTGATTTGGAGTAGTGCAGGGCGCCGGCCCCCACGTTTCTCCGGTTACCCTGAAGGATGGCCTGTAAGGCAAATGAAATGACTCCAGACACTCTCTGGGGGTGCAGGAGCAACGGCCAGGCCTCGGGGAACTGGCCGGGCCAGCCAGCCTCTAGGGCCAGACTGACACCCTCCAAAAGGTTTTCTTTATTTTTAAAGGGTTTTCTTTTTACAAGCAGTAGAAAAAACAGATGAATACTCGCAGATTATTAATGGCAGGAAAAGGCTGACTTACAAAACTAGTTACAGAGTACCTTAATTTTTTCCTGGGCTTAAACAAATGGCTGGTATGATAAGGAGGTTTGCTGATCTATCTATTAGCCAGGAAATAGTATTAAACTACAAACTCTTAGGTCCTAGTTAATGGCTAAGCACATAGTTTTAAAGTCTTAAATCTCTCTGAGTTAAAGATGTATGCAGAGGTTGCTCTTTGTACCTTTGAGATGTCATGTAGGCAAGCATCCTTAACCATTAACTACATTTGTTAGAGCTGATGGCCTTATCTAGATTTCTCTGAGATGTAAAACTAGTCTTTATGTTTAACCTTTTACTAAAATCTACTATTTTCAGCTAAAAGCTTCCTAACGTTCCTGTTTTATCTAGTCCTAGTAATAAAACATTTCTGCTCAGTAGTAAATTTCTGGCTTTGGAAAGACTGTATAAGACATTTCTCAGTAAATGGCTTCTCTAGCAATTAGCAGTTGCTTCTGCTTTTAGCGTTTAGGTTGCTGGTTTGCTAAATGGCTTAATCCCTCTCCTTAACCCTTTTAGGTCGGGGAACAGGCCTTTGTTTTTCAGAGGTCAATGAGTATTTCCACAGCCACATCATGCAAGCCATAAGCTAGATTTGGGGTGAACTTCCCCTGGTCGCCTGCTGCTGTGCAGCGGCGTCCTGCCCATATCCGACCCTGCCGAGAAATGGGTGGAGCTTGGTCCTCCACAAACCAGTGCTCATGGATCTGGTGTAGACTGGCCTGCAACAGAGTAGTAATGGGAGGATGTAGTGAGGATAAAACCAAGATGTGGAGTGGTCCATGTGTGAAGGCTTGTAGGTCCTGCTAAACTTCTGAACTTTACCTTTTAGAGGAGGGGTTGACAAACTTTTTTTTAAGTGTACAGATAGTATTTTTGCCTTTGTGAACAATGTCGTCTTATTTACAACTACTGACCTCAGCTATTGTAGCTTAAAAGTGATCATAGGCAATATGTAAATGAAAGGGAGTGGCTGTGTTCTAACAAAGCTTTATTTACAAAACTGGGCAGAGGGCTGGGTTTGACCTGCACGTGATAGAGTGTCAACTCCCATTGTATATCATAGAGAGTTAAAAAAAGTTTTAATCAAGCAAATGGACATTATTTTATTTAGGTTTTAGAAAAATTATCTTGGTGGTAGTGTAAAAGATATACCAGGCAGCGTGTGAAGGACTTCACTCACATGCAAACCAACCAAAATATTATCAAAATAAATTTTGGCCCTGGCTGGTGTGGCTCAGTGGATTGAACACTGGCCTGTGAACCAAAGGGCCGCCAATTCAATTCCCAGTCAGGGCACATGCCTGGGTTGCAGGCCAGGTCCCCAGTGGGGGTCTTGGGAGAGCAAATCACACATTGATGTTTCTCTCCCTCTCTTTCTCCCTCCTTTCCCCACTGTCTAAAAATAAATAAATAAATCTTTAAAAAAAGATTTATTAAAAAAATTTTGTGCTTGCTATTGCCACCTTGTTGTCATGTCTTTTTTCTTGATCAGCTTTCAAATTCCCTCAACCTCCTATATTTAAAGTGATAGATGAAGTTTTATTGACATATGTGGGGGGTATTTGATGTCAAAGGAGAAGGTGCTTTTTCTCAGGGAGACTATGTAGTATAAGAAGAAGGGGTTAAAGAAAAACCTTAAGGATTACTCAGGAAACATGATGTCTAGGAAGAGGATGAGAAGTTTGAAAAATTTAATAAAAAGCAAATAAGACATTCAACTGAAAATGTTATAAAGCAAAAGGCAATTTCAAGAAAAAGAGAATGGTATAGCATCAATTCCACAGAGTGCTTAAATAAGGCCAGAACTGAACATATTTTACTGGATTTGGGTATTCAGGACTCTTGTAGGTATCATTGAGATAGAACCCTGCTGGTAGTTGAATAATGACTAGAAAGTAAGATAAGTTTTCTTTAAATTTTTATTTATTGATTTGAGAGAGAGAGAGAGTAGAGAGAGGAACATCAATTTGTTCTTCCACTTATTGATATGTTCATTGGTTGATTCTATATGTGCCTTGACTGGGGATCGAACCCATGACTTTGGTGTATCAGGATTGTGCTCTAATCGAATGAGCTACTTGGCCAGGGCAAGATAAGTTTTGAAGTATTAGGCACTGGAGAGTGAGTAAAGCATAAACACTGTAGTGAATTACTTAGAGACACAGGTTCTTGGTGAAAATGGAGAGTAAGCAGCAATTCACACAATGTATGGTTTTTCCCTAGTGGGCTGAAAACAGCTGGAAAGATGACCCAGGAAGGAAAGATTATGCTGACCTCAGGAGGAAGATTTTAAGGGCAAAAATCTTAGACAAAGGGGTAAAAACCATTGATGATGTTGGTGCGAATATGTTTGGTGAGTTGAATCATGTTTACACTGGAAAGGAAAACATGCATCCTTACTAGACTATGGCCCTAAAATAGAGATGATTTTAAAGACATGGGTTTCTAAGAAGTTTCAGCGGCAGGAGTATTGGGAATCAGTGATAAAACGGCAGAATAGGAAGGCCATTATAAAAGCTCATCGTATCTAGTGCTGTGGAAAAAGAACTGGACTTTTAACCAAACTAACCTCTGATGTGGTTTTCTCACCTTTTAGCTGGCTGATGTTTGACAAATCATTCACCCCTTCTGAGCTCAGTTGAATGTCAAAATGGAAAAAATTTACCTAACTAATTAAGGTGTTCATTTGGTATCAGTAAAATAACAGGTATGATGGTGTTTGTGCATATGCAAGACTGAGGTACAATGAGGCTTGTGGAATGTTATGTCTGCACCACTCTTGGTTCTCTTACTATAAAAACAGAGAAACGTTGGAATCGATGGTTCTCCATCCTGGCTGCTTACCATAATTTTCTACAGAGCTCAAAAACAAATTTACTCTAGGTTCTCAGTTGAGATTTAGAAGGCAGCTTGTATTAAAAAGAAAAGAAAACAAAAAGATAAACCCTTCACAGGTAATTCTCAAGTGTGATTCTAAGGATAAGAACCCTACATTCTTGAATTTGAACTGGGGAAAGCAAATTCCTGAATACCCTGAGTGATAATTTGTTTTTAGGAATAGCAGAAACCTTTACTTTGTGTTTAAATAGAACAAATATTTTGAGAAATACTAGATATATTTTTCCCTCAAGTAATATTAACATATATTATCTTTCTGTTTTACAGTTTTATGAGGTACTTTGACTTATCTTCCTCATAAATATATTCCCATGTAAGGTATTTTTGTGGTAAATAAGAATCAAGAGTTTATAATCTTTGTAAAGATTGACAGACAAGTCATCAAATGAAGAACAAATACTAGGAAAATTTTTGTATAGAATTGAATGGCAGAGGGAATGGGGGGCAGAGGGAACACAGTTTTTCTGAAATTTTGCATTTTAATATATCGTATTTTTAATATATGTATGTCTTTTAAAATTTCAAGTACAAATACATTATTATATTTCATACACACAGTATCCTTCCTTTCAAAGGTAAAGATAGTTGGTTTATCTATCTTAATTTACAAATGTTGAAACCATGATTTATGGAGTTACTAAATGTCATATACCTAATAAATGGCCAAGATAAAATTCAAAACCGGCTGATTTCACTTAAAATGTAACACTCTTGAAGAGTCCCAAATGTGGCAGTCAAAGCAAAATATAAACCAGGTACAGTGTGGCGGAGCTGAAGTACGAGTTTGGTAACATCATGGAAAGTCAGAGTAGGTGATTCCAAAGGTCTGTCTCTCCACAGAGCAAAAATTTATAATCAGTTTCTTTTTTTTTAGAACTCTTGAAAACAGCCAAAGTTTTACAGAAAACAAGCAAATTCAAATTTAAATAAAGGCCACACAAAAATAGTAGGAAAGCCTAGGGGCAATTTTGTCTTCTCTTAAGCCTCCTCCATCCTTAGTGGTGGTCTTGGAGACGGAAGTTCCCAGTGTGAGGGCCTGATCCTGGTTTTGGAGGAAGAAAAGAAAGCCATATTCTCAAAAACATTTTGTTCGTGTCGATCAGGTTGGGGCTACGTGAAGGACCGAGGGATGGCACTTTGCTTTGATTTACACAATTTAGGACTTTTTCAGGGCAAAGAAGATACACACAGGGCATTTCTTAAAAAGCATTTTAAGGCACATGAACAACCACTTGTGGCTAAAGATTACAGTGAGAGTAAATGCAGCCAATGCTGCCAATACCTTGATCTTACCCTGAATTTGGCAGTGGATTCTTCGTTATGATGCCAAAGCACAAACAATAAAACAAAATAGATAATATGAAAATTAATAATTGTGTATTTGAGGATATTATTAAGAAAGTGCAAAGACTATCTACATATTTGAAGAAAATATTTGCAAATTATATATAGGTGATAAGGTCTAGTATTCAGAATATATAAAGAACTCTTAAAAGACAAATAACCCAATTAAAAGTTGGTAAAGAACTTGAATAGACAGTTATCCAAAGATAATATACAAATGGTCAAGAAACATACAAAAAGATATTTAACATCACTATTCATTAGGGAAATGCAAATCAAAACTAAAATTAGGTAGCATTTCACACCCACTAGGATGGCTAAAATTATAAAAAGAAAATAACAAGCGTCAGTGAGAATGTGGAGACATTTGAATCCTCATACATATCTGGTGGGAATGTAAAATGGGGCAGCTGCTTTGGAAAATGATTTAGGAGTTACTTAAGAAGTAGAATTGCCATTTGACCCAACAGTTTTACTCCTAGGAATATACCCCAAAGAACTGAAAATAGGTAATCAAACAAATGCTTGTTCAAGAATGTTCATAGCAGCAGTATTCACAATGGCCAAAAGGTGGAAATGACTCAAATGTTCATCAAAGTGTTTGTGGTGGAAATAGAGTGTTTTCACGGAGTCCCAAGAAAAGCATTTCTGGGAACTCACACATGGGAGGTTGAAGTGTAATGGTAAGAATTATTGGTCTAGAAATAGAAGGTTGGCCCCAGGTTTTCAATGTCTCATCTCCTTCTATTCCATTGTGGAAAAAGTCCAGCCTTACTCTGGCTGGTGTAGTTCAGTGGACTGAGCGCAGGCTGTGAACCAAAGGGTTGCTGGTTGATTCCCAGTCAGGGCACATGCCTGGGTTGTGGCCGGTTCCCTGGTGGAGGATGCAGGAGAGGCAACCACACATTGATGTTTCCCTCCCTCTCTTTCTCATTCCCTTCTCCTCTCTCTAAAAATAAATAAATAAAATCTTAAAAAAAGGAAAAGTCCAGACTTGTCTTTGTCAAGCCCAGAACAAAGGACAAGGTCCAGAAATTCTGTGCCGTTGGCTCAGTCTAGTTCAGCTAACTTTGTGTCCCCGCTGCACTCTGGCTGGCACTGCATCGCCACCCAGGCTTGTGATTGGAGGCTGTGTTTGGAGTCTAAGTGGCCACCTGCCTGCTATGGAGAGAAAACACGTGAATGGGGTTGAGCACCTGTTACCAAGTGAGAGAGAGCGTCGTGAAACTTGGATTATATTATCTCGGGTTTGGCGCCCTTTCAGACTAACCAATCAACTTCCCAATCTTTCGTGGGCTTATTATGGGTCCTCCCCCTAACCAATCCATTTCCTAGACCCCTGGGGGTTTTGTGTCTATTAAGGATGATGGATAGCAAATTGTAGTATATACTAACAAAGGAATATTATTTAACCATAAAAAGTAGTGAAGTACTAATGCATTCTACAATGTTGATAAATTTCTAAAACATGTTGTTAACTGGAAGAAGGCATGCACAAAAGGTCACATATTGTATGATTCTAATATATATGAAATATTCAGAATAGATAAACACATTGAAACAGAACACAGAATAGTGTCATGGGCTGAAAGAAGGGGGATGGGGAACGACTGCTTAGTTGGTTTTCTTTTGAGGTGAGCAAACAGTTTGGAACTTGATAGGTATTTGTTGTACAACCTTATGAATGTACTAAATGCCATGAAATTATACACATAGAGATGATTAATTTTATGTTGCGTGAATTTTATATCAATAAAGTTTTTAATGTCCCAACATCATAAAAAAATAAATTGCTAAATTTTCTGAACTTTGAAGGGAATTTTCCTAAACTGGCTTCAGAGACAACAACTCATCTTCCCTGACTGGTGGAGGAACAGGAGGAAGGCAAGTGGAGGCAGTTACTGATTTCAAGTCTCAATTCAGAGGCATTTGAGAAGTGTCACAGTGATTTAAAATGGCCATCAATTGTACCATTACAGAAAATCAGCTCAAGATATAGAACATAAAAGTGAAAATGTTTGTAATTTTGTTTGGTTACAATATCACAATAAAAGCCAAGTTTTCCATCTGGTAGTGGCTCCTTTCTTTACTGAATCATATAGTTTTGAAGTAAGAAAGAACCTCATCTAGTTCAAGCTTTCATTGTTCACCTGTGTGTATAAAGCTCACAGAGGGGAATTATTACATCAGGACACATGGCATGCTAGGGCCACAAGCTGGAATTATCAGTGAACAATGCACTATTAGGACCACTTGATGTATACACAAGCCTCACACTGGGTAGCAGCTGGAGTGCTGTTTGTAGACATAGATGGTTTGTATCTCCCACCCTCATTTAAGTAATCCTCAGGGGAGAAGTACATTCCACTGATGCACTTATAGGCCATCTTTTGGATAGTAACTCCTTGAAACTTAAAAATCTCTAGCTGGAGAAAAAATGAAGGTCTTTTTACACAAGGTTATTTTAATATCATAAAATAATGGAGGAAGGCATGTCAGGTATTCAAGTTAGAATTTCAGTGTAGAGCTTGTCCTTAGAATTTGAAGAGATGTCACCTGAACAGAAAATTTATAATAGCTAGAATCTGTCTTTTTCTAAGGTGCTTCTCTGGGCTAAAAATTCTTCCCCTCTTCACATCTTTTTTCCTCAAATAACAAAGCATAGTTTAGGTCCTGCCATATCTCAGAAACTTTCTATGAGCAGCTCATCTTATAGCAATTTCACTTTCTTTAAATGTCCCGATGTTCTTCCTATGCAAATAACTTATCTGTCATTTATCATAAAAATCCTTATATTGGGAAGTATCTATATTTCTCATAATCATGAACTAGAATGTCAACTTTTAGAGAGAACTTTTATCAACTATTTACTATGGTTTGATTTGCATAATTTATCACTTAAAATAGACTTGCATGTGAGTAGGCTCCAAATGAACTCATATTGATTTTTAATTAAATTGATGTTTGATAACCTAACAGTAATAGATCTAATGCCTACAACCCAGTAGTTGAGGTCGTGAAAAAGCAGAGACTTCTAGACTCTCAAGGAAAAACTCCATGATGGTGAGTTAAAAACTTTCAGTGAAGTCCACGATGACTTCACAGCAGAACATGTCTATCCACTCACTGCCCACAGCCCATTTGCCCACATGGGGGTTGTTCGGGAGTCTCATGCTTCCTGATTTCTACAGGGCAGCGGTGCAAGAATCCTGTATGCTGTCGTATAATCATATCATGTTCAACTGCTTTTTATTCTTCTCCACACTGCAAAGTAAAATGATGAAATCAAGTTCCTTATTTAAAAAACTGAATATTTATAGCATTATCAATAATTTTTTCTATCGTCTGCTTTGATTTTAGATAATATCTGATACTGTTTTAGATATTATAAGACAGTTTTACACTCATCGTCATATTTAATTATCACGAAATCTTTATGAGGTAGACAAAAATCACCCTGATAAAAATTATGGAGGCTTATTGAACAAGGATTATTTATCTCCTCCAGTTCACTGAGTTAGTAAGTCAGCTGGCACTTAACCACAGATTCACTGTGTCACCTGCATGGCTTCTTTCATTGGATCTCAGCTATGTACTCTTCTTCTGTACGCTGTTTTCTTTGGCTGAAAATAATTTTTTATATAATAAAATGTGATATGTGAATATGGTAAGAAAAATTGGAGTAAGAAGGGCACAAAATGAACTTTGCTTTTGTATCTAGGTTCATTCCCCAGAGGAAAGTTTACATAATCATTTCCATATTCCATTTCCCTGTGGGTATCTCCATAAATTGATAGAATATATCAGTATTTCTTGACTTGTTTACCTAATATCTTCTGTCTCCTTTCTTTGACAGATGAGCAAATAAATACTCACAAAGCTTCCCTTAACTCCTTTCTTCTTCTATTCTAAATTTTGTTAATTTTTTATTATTTTAAAAATAAATTTTGATTTTTTTGTTCCATTAATTTTAGACAGTGTCATCTCCCACTTCAAAAATTTAGGAAAAAACATGCCCCGACACATTCTCATACTTCCTATTCCCACCTCTGCCTTATATTGTGCCACTTCTTTATGTTACCAACTTTTACTTACAATTAGTTTGGTAATGATAACTAATTCTTCCGTGCTTTGCCTACAGTTTGACTCTGACAAGTAAGAAGTAATAAAAAGCAGCATGTTCAGAATTCTGATTGTGTAAAAAATATTTTTTACTATTTTAGCTTGTTTGGAATGCTATAACAAAATACCAAAGCATCGATGGCTTAAGCAATAACATTTATTTCTCATAGTTGTGGAGGGTGGGAAGTCTAAGACTAAGGTGACAGCAGATCCAGTGTCTGCTGGGCCTGCTTCCTGGTTCGTAGATGGCCCCCTCCCTGCTGTGTCCTCACAGGGTAAATGGGAAGAGAGAAGTCTCTGGGGTCTCATCTGAAAGAACGCTATTCCCATTTATGTGGGCTCTACACTTATGACTGAATCATCTCCCAAAGGCATCACATCCAAATATTATCACATTCAGGATTAGACTCCAATCTATGAATTATGAGGAGGCAAAAACTTGCAGTCCATCGCAGTTACAAAACCAAAGAAGATGAAAGATTCAAAAAGACTGAAATATAATTCTGCGCCAGTAACCACCCCCAGACAAAGAATGTTCTAAGTGTGAGGTTCAAGTGATTTTTCTTTTTATTGAAGTATATAAATTTTATTGCTTAGGTCCTGTGGAAAGCATGCCCCATTTCAGCCTCCCTCATATTTGTGCTAAGATTTTATTGTACAGTTTCTGTTTTCCACTGGAGTTTCTATTTGCTTTTGTTGTTGTGTTCTTTAAAACAACAACAAAAAGTCTACTTTGCCATATCTCTAAATTTAACTAGCTTCTTAGACAAATGGTCTCTTTCATAGAATCCATCTCCTTCTTGAAGAGATGCTTTCCGGAGTCACCCTTTATAGTGTGTGCTGGTTCCTCTCTAGACTCACGGCAGAGCTATCTTCCCGAGACTTTCATTGAATTCCTTCTTCAATTTTGTACCCCACTTGTTTTTTCACCCTACTTTTAAGCTTAATTATTTTATTTTATTTTTAAATAACAATTGACACTTAATATTATTTTATATTAGTTTCAAGTGTACAGCATAGTGGTTAGACAATTATATAATTTATGAAGTGATCCTCCTAATAACTCTAGTACTCATCTGGCACCATGCATAGTTATTATAATATTATTGACTGTATTTTTCTCTGCTGTACTTTACATCCCCTATTTTGTAATCAACAATTTGTACTTTTTTTCACTGTTATTCAGTTACAGTTGTCCCCATTTTCCCTCCATTGCTTTCCCCTCCCCCTTCCAACACCCACTCCCAAAGACATTCCCCACCCCATTGTCCTTGTCCATGGGTCCTTTATATGTATATGTTCCTTGACTTGACCCTCCCCTTTCTCTTCCCCATTATCCTCTTTCCCCCTCTCCTCTGATCCCTGTCAGTTTGTTCTTTATTTCAATTTCTCTGGTTCTTTTTTGCTCATTTGTTTGTTTTGTTGATTAGGTTCCACTTATAGGTGAAATCATATGGTATTTGTCTTTCACTGCCCGGCTTATTTTACTTAGCATAATAATCTCCAATTTGTATTTATTAATTCCTTCACCTTTTCCATAAATCTTTCAAGCCCCCTTCCATCTGACAATCCTGTTTGTTCTCTGTATCTATGTTTCTGTTTTATTTGTTGCTTTATTTTGTTCTTTAGATTCCACATGGAGGTGAAATAATAGTATTTGTCTTTCTCTTGGTGTGAATTATTTCACTTAGCCTAATATATTTTAAATTCATTCATGATTTCACAAATGATCAGATTTAATTCTTTTTTATGGCTAAGTAATATTTTATTGTACTATATACATATACCACAACTTTTTTATCCACTTGGCTATTGATGGACATGTGGGTTGCTTCCACATCTTGGCTATTGTAAATAACACATTGAACATGAAGGTGCATATATCTTTCTGAATTAGTGTTTTGGGTTTCTTCATATATAAATCTAGAAATGGAATTGCAGGATCATAAGGTAGTCTATTTTAATTTTTTGAGGAATCTCCATACTGTTTTCCATTTTGGCTGCACCAAATTGCAATTCCATTAATAGTGTATTAGGGTTATCTTTTCTCAACATCCTCACCAACAATTGTTTGTTAATTTATTGGTGATAGACATTCTTACACATGTGATGTGATACCTCATTGTGTTTTTAATTTGCATGTTTCCATGATTAGTGACTTTGAGCATCTTTTCATATGTTTATTGACCATCTGTATGTCCTCTTTGAAGAAGTGTCTATTCAAGTCCTCTGTTCATTTTTAAGTAGGATTATTTCTTTTTTTGGCGTTGAGTTGTATGTGTTTTTTATAAATTTTGGATATTAACCCTTTATCAGATATATCACTGGTGACTATCTTTTCCCATTCAGTAGGTTGTCTTTTGTTTTGTTGATGGTTTCCTTTGCTGTGCAAGAACTTTTCAGTTTAATGGAGTCCCATTTATTTATTTCTCTCATTTCCCTTGCCCAAGGAGGTAGAAAAAATATTTCTAAAAGCAGTGTTAGAGATTTTACTGCCTATGTTTTCTTTTAGGAGTTTTATGGTTTCAAATCTTACATTTAAGTCTTTAACTTATTTTGAGTTTATTCTTATATGTGGTGTATTCTTGTATGTGGGATATAGTTTCTTTCTTTTTTTTTTTTGCATGTATCTGTCTAGATTTGCCAACACCATTTATTGAATAGACTGTGTTTAACCCATTTCATGTTCTTGTCTCCTTTGTCAAATGTTTATTGACTATATAGGCATGGGTTTATTTCTGGGTTCTCTATTCTGTTCTATTGATCTATGTGTCTGTTTTTATGCCAGTTCCATGCTGTTTAGTATTGGAGCATAGTTTGATATCAGGTAGTATGCTACTTCCAATGTTGTTCTTCTTTCTCAAGATTTCTGTGGCTTTTCAGGATCTTTTGTGGTTCCATATAAGTTTTGGGGTTACTTGTTCAAGTTCTCTGAAAAATGCTATTGGTATTTTGATAGGGATTGCTTCAAATCTGTGGATTGCTTCTAATAGTATGGACATTTTAATGATCATTCTTCCTATCCATGAGCATACTATATGCTTCAGTTTATATGTATCATCTTTAATTTCTTTTTTCATTTTCTTATATTTTGAGTACAGGCCTTTTATATCCTTTGTTAAATTTATTCCTAGATATTTTTAATGCAATTGTAAGTGAGATTGTTTTCTTAATGTCATTTTTGGCATATAAAAACCCAACCAGTTTCTGAATATTAATTATGTATAATGATACTGTACTGAATTCATTTATCAGTTCTAGTGGATTTTTGGTGGAATATTTAGGGTTTTCGTTATATAGTATCATGTCACCTGCAAATAATGAGAGTTTTACTTTTTCCAAATTGGATTCCTTTTATTTATTTTCTTTTCTGATTGCTGTGGCTAGAACTTCCAATACTATGTTGAATAAAAGTGGTAAAAGTGAATAACTTTGTTTTGTTCCTGATTTAAGGACAATGCTTTCACCTTTTCCCCATTTATTATTATGTTACTTGTATGTTTGTTATATATGGCCTTTACTACTTTGAAGCATGTGCTCTCCACTCTCACTTTATTGAGAGTTTTATAATAAGTTGATGATGGATTTTGTCAATTATTTTTATCTAGTGATAAGATTACCTTAATTTTTTCCTTTATTTTGTTTATGTGGTATATTATGTTAATTGATTTGCAGATATTGAACCATCCTTGCATCCCAGGAATAAATCTCCCTTGATCATAATGTATTATTTTTTAATATATTACTTAATTTAATTTGCTAATATTTTTTGAGTATTTTTGAATTTATGTTCATCAGGGATGAACAAGTTTGGTCGACAATTTTTTTTTTTTGATAATGTCTTCATCTGGTTTTGGTGTCAGAGTAATGCTGGTCTCATAAAATGAACTTGGGAGCTTGTCCTCCTCTTGAATTTTTTAGAAATAGTTTGAGAAGGATAGGGGTTAGTTCTTTGAATGTTTGGTATCATTCACTGTGAAGCCATTTGGTCCATTTGTTTGTTGGGAATTTAAAAAAAAATTTTTTTACATCCTTTTTTTTATTGTTGTTCAAGTACAGTTATCTCCATTTTCCCCTCACCACTCCTCATTGCCCCACCCATCCCCACCTCCCACCCTCATCCTACCCCACTTTGGCTTTGTCCATGTGTCCTTTACACATGTTCCTCAATGACCTTTCCCCTTTTCCTTCCCAATACCCTCTCCCCACTATGATATCTCAGACAAGGATTTGATCTCCAAAATTTATAAAGAACTCACACGACTCCACTCCAGGAAGACAAACAACCCAATTAAAAAATGGGCAAAGGGCCTGAACAAGCATTTCTCCAAGGAGGACATACAGAAGACATATGAAAAGCCTGGAGACATATGAAAAGATGCTCAGCATCACTAGCCATCAGAGAGATGGGAATTAAAGCCACAATGAGATGCCACTTCACACCCATCAGAATGGCCATCATAAAAAAATCAACAATCAACAAGTGCTGATGAGGTTGTGGAGAAAAGGGAACCCTAGTGCACTGTTGGTGGGAATGCAGACTGGTGCTGCCACTGTGGAAAACTGTGGAATTTCCTCAGAAAGCTAAAACTGGAAACACATTTTGATCTAGCAATTTCACTGCTGGGCTTATACCCTAAGAATCATGGAACACCAATTCAAAAGAACTTATATGCCCCAATGTTCATAGCAGCACAATTTAAAATAGTCAAGTTTTGGAAGCAATCTAGGTACCCATCAGTGAATGTTGGGAATTGTTTTATTCCTAATTTGATTTTGTTGCTAGTAATCATTCTGTTTAGGTTTTCTGTTTCTTCTGATTCAGTCTTGAAAGATTGTATGTTGCTAGAAATTTATTTCTTCCAGATTGTCTAATTTGTTGGCATGTAATTTTTCATAGTATTTTTAATAATCTTTTGTATTCTGTAGTGTCAGTTGTCACTTCTCTTTGTTCATTGCTGATCTTATCTATTTGGTTCTTTCTTTTTTCTTGATGAATTTGGTGAAAACGTGTATCAATCTTATTTATATTTACATAGATCCATTTCTTGGTTTTATTGTTCTTTTGTATTTTTTATACTCTATTTATTTTCTCTCTGCTCTTTAATTTTTCCTTTCTTTTACTAACTTTGGGCTTTATTTGTTATTGTTTTTCTAGGTCCCTTAGGTGTAAGTTTAGATTTTTTATCCTCACATCAGGGCATGCGCATGGATTTTTTAGAGAGCAATAGAGAGGGAGAGAAAGAGAAGGAGAGACACATTGATGTAAGAGAGAAATATTGATTGATTGCCTCTTGTAAGCTCTCCAACTGGGACCAAACCTGCAACTTAAGTACGTGCCCTGACCAGGAAATGAATACATGACCTTTTGGTTTACAGGACAATTCTCCAATCAACTGAGTCACACTGGCCAGGGCCTAAATTTAGATGATTTATTTGAGGTTTTTCTTGTTTCTTATTGTAGGGCTGTATTGCTATATATGCCCCTTTTGTACTGGTTTCAGTGTGACACATAGGTTTTAAGTCCTTGTGTTTTCATTTTTACTTGTCTCAAGTATCTTTTGATTTGTTTCTTGACCCCATTGTTAACCCATTCATTATTTAGTAACATGTTATTTAGTCTCCATATGTTTGTGTATTTTTTAGCTTTTTTGTAGTTGATTTCTAGCTTCATACCATTGTGTTTGGATAAGATGCTTGATATGGTTTCAATCTGCTCAAATTTATTGACTTGTTTTGTGCCCTGCTGTGGTCTATCTTGGAAAATGTTCCATGTGAACTTGAATAAAAATGTATATTCTGCTGTTCTGTGGTGAAATGCTCTAAAAATATCAATTAAATACTTGTGGTCTAATGTGTCATTTAAGACCACTGTTTCCTTGTTGATTTTTTGTCTGGAAGATCTATTTATTGATTTCAGTCGAGTGTTGTTTCCTTACTATAACTCTATTAGTGTCAATCTCTCCATTTCTATATGTCCATCAATATTTGTTTTATGTATTTGGGTGCTTATATGTTGGATTCATAAATGTTTATGAGGGTTATATCCTCTTGCTAGATTCTCCAATTTTCATTATGTACTGTCTTTCTTTGTCTTTTATGAAAGCCTTTGTTTTAAAATCTATTTTGCTCATGTGAGTATTGCTAACCCAGCTTTTTTTGCTTTTATTTGCGTAAAATATCTTTGTACAACTCTTTACCTTCAGTCTATACAACTCTTTACCTTTCAAACTGAAGTGGGTTTTCTTATCTATTTAGCTACCCTTTGTCTTTTGATTGAAACAATTAATACGTTTTCATTTAAAGTGATTATTGATAGGTACACAGTTATTGACACTTTATTATTCATATTTACCTTATTTTTTCCCTTTCTTCTTCTTAAAAATGTCTCTTTAACATTTCTTGTAATAATGGTTTGGTGGTGATGAACTCCTTTTGCTTTTTCTTGTCTTTGAAGGTCTTTATTTCTCCTTCCATTTTAAATGATAGCCTTGCTGGGTAGAATAGTCTTTGTTGTAGGCTCTTTCTTCTCATCAGTCCTGAAATGTTTCTGTTGAGAAATCAACTGACACTATTATCAGAACTCCCTTCTAAATAACTATCTCTTGCTGTTTTTAAGATTTTTCTCTTTGTGTTTAACCATTGCCATTTTAATTATTATGTGTCTTGGTATGGATCTTTTTGGGTTCTTCTTGTTTGTGACTCTCTGTGCTTCCTGGATTTGTAAGTCTATTTCTGTTATCAGGTTAGGGAAGTTTTCAGTCATTTTTTCTTCAAATAGCTTCTTAATTACTCTTCCTCTTTCTTGTACCCCTATGATACAAATGTTGTTATGCTTGATGTTCTTCCAGAGGTTCATAAGATTGCTTTTTAAAACTTTCTCCTCACAAAGAAACATGTCCAAGAACAGAATGAACATGGAAGAACAGAATAAAAATCAAGAAAAAGAACTAAACAAAATGGAGATAAGCAATCTGCTAGATATGGTGTTCAAAACACTTGTAATAAGGATGCTTAATGAACTTAGGGAAAGAGTAGAATGAACATAAAGATACCTTCGACAGCATAAGACAGGGCATGGAAACCATGAAAAAGAACCAGTCATAAATGAGGGCTACCCTAACTGAAATAAAGAATAATTTACAGGAAATAAACAGTAAAGAAGATAAAGCCAAGAATCAAATGAGGAATTTAGAGTATAAGCAAGCAAAAAACACCCAATCAAGATAGCAAAAAGAAAAAAGAATCCAAAAATATGAGGATAATGTAAGGAGCCTCTGGGACAACTTCAAGCATACCAACAGTTGCATCATGAGAGTGACGGAAAGAGAAGAGAGAGCACATGGAATTGAAAACCTCTTTGAAAAAATGATGGAAGAATACTTCCTTTACTGGGTGAAGGAATAAGACATACAAGTCCAGGAAGCACAGAGAGTGCCAAACAAGGTGAACCCAAAGAGCCCCATACCAAGGCTCATCAAATTAAAATACTAAAGGTTAAAGAAAAAAGAGAGAATCTCAAAAGGAGCCAGAGAAAAGCAATTAGTTGCCTACAAGGGAGTTTCCCATATGACTGTCAGCTGATATCTCAACAGAAACATTGCAGGCCAAAGTGATTTGCAAGAGATAACCAAAGTGATGGAAAGCAAGGAACTATAACCAAGATTAGTCTACCCAGCAAAGCTGTAATTTAGAAACAAAGGACATGCAAAGAGCTTATCAGACAAGAAAAATATAAATTATTTCATCACTACCGAACTAGTATAACATGAAATGTTAAAGGGTTTTCTTTAAGAAGAAGAAAAAAAGAAAATATGAGCAATGACATGGCAATAAATACATATCAACAACTGAATCTAAAAATATAAAATAAACTAATACGCAGAACAGAAACAGACCCATCAATACAGAAGACATTTTTAAGTATATTTTATTAATTATGCTATCACAGTTTCCCCAATTTTTTCTCCCTTTTATTCCCCTCTGCTCTGCACCCCCCTCCCACAAGCATTTTCCCACCTTAGTTCATGTCCATAGGTTGCACACGTAAGTTCTTTGGCTTTGCCATTTCCCATACAATTCTTACTCTCCCTCTGTCTATTTTATACCTACCATTTATGCTTCTTATTCCCTGTACCTTTTCCCCCATTCTCCCCCTTTACTGTCCTTGCTAAGAAGCCTCCATGTGATCTCCACTTCTGTGATTCTGTTCTTATTCTAGTTGTTTGTGATGCAGAAGACATTTTGACCATTGCCAGATGGGAGAGGTGTTGGGGGGATGGGTGAAAAAGGTGAAGGGATTAAGTATAGATTGGTAATTTTCTAATAGTCATGAGGATGTGAAGTACAGCATAAGAAATATAGTCAATAATATTCCAATAACTGTGTAGGGTGTCAAATGGGTATGAGATTTATCAGGATGATCACTTAAGTTATATAATGTCTAATCATTGGGGTGTGCACCTGAAACTAATATAACATTGTATGTTAACTGTAATTAAAAATATAAAAATAAAGTTTCTCCTCAAATAACTTCCTGAATATATGCAAATGAGGTAAACCTTTGGTCTTTCTAGTGTAAAAATACCTTTTTAGAATCAAATTTTGATATTTTGTTTGAATGTAGAATTCTAGGTTCAAAATCTTTCTCACTTAAGACCTCGTAGGGAATATTACCCTACCACCTGCATCCCACTCTGTATCAAGTACTGTTGACTTGTATATACTTATTGGTCTGTAATTTGTCCATTGATGTGTCTTGATCTGCTTTTCTTTAATGTCTATTCTTTTCTGTATGAATGCTCATGCATTTCTGCAGCTTTGGGAAATGTTCTGTGATTATCCCTTTAATAATTTATCTTCCTCCATAGTATTTTTCCCTTACTTTCTAGAATCCCAACTAATCACCTTACTACAGTCCTCTGTTGGATTTCTCCTTTATTTCCTTTATCCTTTTCTCACATTTTCTGTTTCTGTCATTTGTTCCATGTTATTGAAGATTTCTACAACTTTGTCTTTGTAAGTGTTGTGTTTAACTACTCAAACTCAACTTTTTCAGTTTCTCTTTTATTTTTTAGCATTAATTCTAATTTTAGTGATACTATATCTTCTTGAATTGTCTGGAAACAGTATTTTTTGTTTTAAATTGTAAAAGAAGAAATTTTTTATTTCCTCCCTTCTAAGTTCTTTGACTAGCCTAACAATTAAATTGACATAAGTCATATTAACAAGAGAAAACTATTTTAATTTTGTACAGGCAAGAGCTCATAGGAATATGAGACTCCTCAGAGTGACCAAAGCAGGGACCTTTTATGCCTTTTAAACAAAGAAACAATTCTTTTTATAAATCCTAACCGAAGGATATACGTGTATCGATTTTAGAGAAAGAGGAAGGGATGAAGGGAAGAAGAGAGAGAGAGAAACATCAATGTGAGAGAAACATTGATTGGTTGCCTCCTGTATGTGCCCTAACTGGGGATATTACCTGTAACCTAATTTTGTACCCTGACTGGGGATCTAACCGGCAAACTTTTGGTGTAGGGGACGATGCTCCAACCAGCTGAACTACCTGGCCAGGGCAAACAAAGAAACAATTCTTTTTGAAAGCTACACTCCCATGCAGGGAGTGTAGCTTTCACATGGGCAATTTATTTTTTGATTTCAGGAGGTGAAGGTTGGTCACAGTTCTTCTTGGCTGTTTCTTAAATAACTTTAATTAAAAATAATCAGCATGCCAAATTGGCATATTTGGAAGTGGCCTGTCTTGAACCCCATCATTTTTCATTATTCTTCCCTGAAAATATATTTCTTTGTGGCTTAGTTTCTCTCTCTCTCCCTCACCCTTTTCGTTATTTACTTACGTTCTCTGATAAAAGTTTTTTCCTTTATTTGATGATTGTCAGTTAAGTTTTGCTCTAAGTGAGCTAGGAGTTTAAGGACTCCACAACATTCTCATAGTAGCCAACTTAGTTCTCCATGAGCATTTGGTTTAATTTCTTAAGAAAAGAACATTTTTTTCTTTGAACTTTTTTGAGGTGTATGTGCTACACCACCCATCCTGTTTGTGGTGGGCGTGGTTTTGGACTGGTACGAGAGTAACAAATGCAAAATTTGAAGTATCCTCTCTATTCTCTAACTTGTGTATTTGTGTTGTGACTTACTCATTTTGGTTTTAAATATAAATATATTTTCACTCATCGTTTGTTTTCTAGAAATTCATCTTAACTTCCATATGATAATGCTCTCCCTGCTCATTTCATTTTGTGGATTAATTCTATTACAAATTCTTTTGCCACTATTTTATTGAGGGATTCTTATAATGGGGGAAGGACAAATGTTTGTGCTCAGTCATTCAACTCACACTAGAATTCATGTAAAATTAATAATCTGCCTTCAGTATTTTTAAAGCTATGCTGCTTGGCTCATGACATAGATTATAACTAGGTATCTTTATTGTAGATAAACTTTCAAGGAACCTCAATGTGTTCCATATCCTTTTGCTCTCATCTTGAGATTCTGAAATTAGACTTGCTCTGAAGTTCTCTAAGTGGATGAAAGAGGAGATGAAGTTGAGGGTGACCTAATGTACAAAATCATTGTATTTCATAATGTCAGGTCAATACATTTTGAATAGAACATATAAGGGAAGAAATAGAAGTGAAAATGTATTATTCAGTATAACGAGTGTTGCTTAAAGAACAAGTTAAAAATATTTGCCTCTGGGGTGTGGGATTACGTGTATGGTATAGTGAGCTGAGAACATATTGCTATTGATTATAAACTCTCAGGGTTTTTTTTAGTTTTTACTTATGTACTTATTTGAATGTTTTATTTTTAGTTTTTATCTCATGGTCAGAAATAAATAATTTAAATAATTGCTTATGATTCTTTCTTTTCCATTTTCTCAGCATTTGATAATATCCATTAGCTTCTTATTAGCAAAGAGGAAGAGTTCTTTTACCCTGATTTTTCTGTCTCTCCTTTTCCCAGATATTAAGTTGCATGTCCATGCATTTAATACTTGTTATTGTTACTTTCTTCTTCTTTTTCCACTTCTTTGTCTTCTTTCTCCTCTTGTTTTCCTTCTCCTTCTTCTTTGTTAAGGCTGTAAAGCTATAACAAGAAAGCCATAATACAAATATGAGGAAAAAATAAGTGAACTGATCTTAAGTAATATGGCGGATGCTGGGGTTTGCTGTGTAGATTCTTCCTTAGGAGAGGAAGAATGTCTACCCCAGTTCTGGGAGTGTTGACTGCAGATGAATTACAGCTGTGTTGATCTCTGTTAATTACTTTTGGTCTGAGCACTGCCTTGCCTGCTGTTCCACTCCCTCCTAGGGCATCCCACATTTGAAAACTGTTCTGTGAGAATATAAAAACCCCACCTCCCTTGTCTAGATTTGAGACAACTCTGAAGGACCATTCCAGCTCCAGAATTCCCTGTGGGGTCAGCTAAGACCAGTGGTGCATTTGCATCACATTTCAACTTCTCATGCTGCTTAGTCCTGCTTCCTTTAATACTTTATGGGACTTGATCTCGAGAGTACTCCCCAGTGGACTCCCTGCATGCAAAACTTCACCTCAGAGTCTATTTCCTGGGGAACAAAACATAGGATATTAGAAGTCATAAAAGTAAGTGTTGGAAAAACTAAGCACAGAAAATGATAAAAGTAATTTCTCTGCATTAGGGTTAAGGAGGGTTTGGAATGCTTTAAATTATAAACCATTTTATTGTGCTTATTTTTTACTATGTTAAACAGAAAATAAAATTTAATTCTATTGAAGTTTGAGAAGAGCAAGGTAACTGCAGAGAGGAATTATGATTCAATATGGAAGTTTCAGAATTTCATTCATCATCCAGCTTGTATTAATTCCCATTGAAATTATAGAAAATGTCAGCATTAGAAACCATGCCAAGGATTTTACAAAATTTCTTATCACTAGGCATACCAGAAAAGCACATTGAGAAAAGGACTAATGCATTAAGACTAATTTTATGTGAAAGAAAATACCACTTGAGAAAAATTTATTCATTTAATAAATATTTATTGAGCACCTACCATGTGCCAAATATGCTAATGTGTATGTGGGTGGATAGGAAAGAAACAACTGAACCTATAAATATGTAATATGTCAAATGATGATAGGTGCTGGGGAGAAAGATGAAGCATAATCAGTGGTTGAAGCAGCCTCTGAGAGAAAGTTTGGCTACAGGACAGTTTTTCAGAAGAAGTGGTTTGAATGCTTTGGGGAACGCACTAAGGACTGTCATGCTAAGGCAGAACTCTGTATCTGCCTCCTAACCCAGAGACTGACAGGCAGACGGAGGGAACACTGCTCCAACTAACTTTATGCTTTAATAGTAAGCTCAGGAAAACAATACTTTGGCAAACAGTTGAAATATCTGTTTCCTCCTATTTCACACAGGAGCTTAGAATTGCAATAAAGAAAAATAAATATCTAAACTGATTTGTTATTGTTCGATAAAGTGTGAAAGTTGTAGAAAGGCTTAGTCTCTGAAAGAAATTACCTCTTGTGGGGGGGCTCTGCCTGTAGGGCCCCCCAGCTGCCACGGATGAGAATGAGTCTACCAAGACATGATCTGGTAGGGAGGAAAGGTGGCCAGTCTCTCAAAGGAGAAGGGCCAGGAGCCTTTTCCTCAATGGGCTTTTATTGGGTTCAATTTGCACAGGAATACAGGTAAAGCTCATCAGTCATTGTCAGACAGTAAGGATCAAGCAATAGATAACATACAAAGAACTATGAGGGCTTGTACCCAGTCAGGGTCAGTTAGCTAAAGTGTCATAAAACTTTGGGGAAACAAACTCATTTCATGCTTGGAACGTTATCAGAAAATTGGCATTCTTAGCAAAGCAGGTTTCACAGGATTTTATGCATTCTTTCTTAAGCCTGATAGCCCCAGTGAACCACCGGTTCCAGCGCAGGGCTGCACTGCTCTCCGGAATTGTTTCAGGCTTAAGTCAGGCAGGGGCAGTAAGGCAGCCAAGAGATTAGGAGACTTCTTGCAGACAGAATGAGGACTCAGGCTATGTCAAAGCTGAGGGGGGAGGGTCCCTCACCCCCTTTTTCTATAGCTCCCCAAGTCCTTCCTTGGGGGCTCCTTAGTGACCATGCCTGTCTTAGGTCATTCTTCCCTTGAGGAATCTTACCCATCATTGGCTAACTGGCCACACTCTCGGGGTCAAGCAGGGTGAAGTAAAAGAGGGCAAAGGTAGCACCCCTGCCAGGGAGATAAGCTTTGTCTCCTTAGTGGCTTATAGTCTCAAGGTCTCTCACTCAGCCTTAGCCACGGGGGGTTTACAGCTTCTGAAACCAGGCAGGGCGGTTCCCAACAACCTCTGAATGTATGAAAGATCAATCATCTTACTGATCATCTCAGAGACTCAGAGGCTATCCTCACATTACACTCTGTAAAGATGGGCAAACAGAGGGAAAAAACTTACCAAAGGGAAAACCATTTCAATATTTGAAAACATTGGCTTAATTCAAGGAAGCAAGATGACTGATACATTTAAAGTGGTTACTACAAGTAAAAGAAGAAAATGTGAGAAAGTCTAATTCAAATGGGTTAAAGAGAGCAAGAGAAAAGATTGCAGTGAAAAAGTGAAAAAAATCTGATGTCTAGCAAGTTTGCTTAGAAATGCAAAACATGGTTTCCAGAAAATTTAAATTAAAGGGAAGAGAGAAAAGAAGATTAGATTCTGCAGAAAAGCAAATCATAAAATGTGATGACAAAGGAAGAAATTCTCATATTCAGAGAGAAACATGAGGTAAGTAAATAAAAAAATATTTTTAAATGACATGGAGGACATATCCAAATTTCTTTTTTTTTAATAAGATTTATCGTTTAAGCCACTGAGTCTGTGGTATTTTCTTTCTTTCTTTTTTTTTTAGATTTCATTTATTTATTTTAGAGAGAGGAGAAGGGAGGGAGAAAGAACAATATATATATGGTTGCCTCTCACATGGCCCTCACTGGGGACCTGGCCTGAAACCCAGTCATGTGCCCTGACTGGGAATCGAACTGGGATCCTTTGGTTCCCAGCCCGTGCTCAATCCACTGAGCTACACCAGCTGGGCCAAATTTCTTTATTTATGTGTCATTGGAATCATAGAACATGAGGGCAGAAAAAAATGAAGAATAATAAAAATAGGCATTTACTGAGCGATTATTACATGCCAAAACTCTGATCTAAGTTTTCAATATGTTCCTATTTGCTCAATTCTTATAACAATCTTACAGGGCAATGCTATTATTATCTCCCTGTTTAAAGCTGAGAAGAGTTAGGAACAAATTCCATAATTTGTCCATGGGCACAGAACTCAGAAAAATGGAGCAAGAATCTAAATCCAGGATTTTAACCATGATGCTGTATTGTCTGTGAAAATTAAATAAAATATTTAAAAAAATTACTCAGTTTCATTTTTACCATCAAATTGGAAAGGATTTGAAAGTAGTTTGGATGCTTCTCACTTGGCTTGAAAGGATGGATGTACCATGAAATTACTTAAATGTCATTTTTATTTTCTTATGGAACTTTATGATACTACATTTCATTGTTTTTAATTCATCTGGGCTAAATGTTGTTAGTACGTGGCTAAGGTAAAGATGGAATATAAATATTTTCACATAATTAAATTATCACATCCCATTCATTGAATTTCATAATTCCCCCAATGATTTGACATGCCATTTTAAACACTAAAATTGATCAATTCATATTCCTGCTTAATCCTGAGTATATTTTAAATGTTTGTATTAATTATCTACTTAACTGAGATTTTAAAGTTTATTAACATAGGGTTGTATATAGAGTTCTGTTTTACATATAAGAAGTTCCTCAGCATCTGTGCTTGTATACATTTAAAAATTTTACAATTTGGGTTTTTTATTTAGGACTGACAATGATTTTGGCAGAAGGATCATTAGAGATTTTTACCTACTTAATTGAAGTTAAAATAAATTGAGTACTGGAAGGAATTTCCCAAAAGTTAAAAGAATAATTTTGTGTAAGATCCTGAATAGTATCCTGTGCTGGGCTCCCCTGACCCGCTCCCCATTTCTCCCCCCGCCATATTTGGGCCTATAGGACAGAATGCCCACAGCCTAAAGCTGGGATGCAAGTGGGCCCACTGGGCCATGATGCTTCTGGTTAACATTCTTTGTCTTTCTCCAGTGTAAGTATTATAATCATCGTATCCTGACCAAGCTCCAACTTAATTCTGCGTGGTCAGATACCAGTGACAGCTGAAAACGATGTTTTTCTCTGAATTTATGCCATAGGCAAGAAAGGCAGCAGTTGTATTCAGGATATCGTTCCCAAGAGAACTGGAGCCTATAACGATGTTGCCTGACAGCACAGTACCTTACCTAGTTTTTCTACAGCTTCATGCAGCTCTCATAACCCCCACTTATTTGCAGGTGTGGAAAGTCTGCACGAGCTGAATGCCTGTGAATACTTAATGTAAGTCATGCTTCCTGGGGACAGAATCAGCAGCTACTTCTCTGCAGACTGCCTGGGTAATGTCCTGGGCTTAAACTTTTTACAAAAGGGTGTTCATTGCTTTATTATTTATCATAAGCAAAGAAACAAAGCACTTGAACAGGTAATGGAAGGAAATCAGCAAAGCAGATTACAGATGTTCCTTGATTTACAATAGGGTTACATTCCAATAAATCAATCGTAAGTTGAAAATATCTTAAGTTGAAAATCCATTTAAAACATTTAACCTACCAAACATTATGGCTTATAGTCTAGGCTACCTTAAATGTGCACAGAACAGTTTCATTAGCCTACAGTTGGGCAAATATCTTGTAGTGCCTTCCTCTTCTTCTCACCAGAAGTAGGAGACACGGATGGGTGTTGTGTAGATATGCTGGGATGCAAAAACATGAAACGCAGTGTACAAGAACTGCTGGTAACACAGTACACTAGTACTAGTTGTTTTCCCTTGTGATCACACGGGTGACTAGGAGGTGCGGCTTGCTGCCATTACCCAGCATTATAAGAATATTGTGCTGTATGAAATTAGCCTGGAGAAAGATCAAAATTCAAAATGTAAAATATGCTTTCTACACAATACATGCCACTTCGGCACCATTTTCAAGTAAAATAATCGTAAGTAGGACCATTCTAAGCTGGGGACCATCTGCATTCTAGATACATCATTTGTAGTAGGCAGAATTTTGGTCCCTACAATTTCTGTCCCTTGCTGATACTCCTGTGGTTATGTTACACAGCAAAAGGGACTTTTCAAATGTAATTAAGGTTACTAATCAGTGAGTCTTAAAATAGAAAGATTATCCTGGATATTTGAGTGTGCCCAATGTAATCACATGAGCCCCTTAAAAGCAGAAAAGGGAGGCAGAGAAAAGTGGTGGAGAGAGAAGTCAGAAATATTCAAAGCACAAGAAGGATTTTATGTACTGTTGTTGGCTTGCAGGTGCAGGGACTCTGTGTCAGGAAAACAGGAACATCAATCCTATAACTGCAAGGAAGTGAACTTGCCAGCCACCAGTGACTGGAAGAGGCACGCCAGCCCCAGGTGAGAATTGTAGCACCTCCCCCAATATTTTTATTTCAGCCTTTTGAGACCCAGAGGAACTGTGAGATTATGAATGAGTGTTGTTTAAGCTGCTAAATTTGTGGTAAATTTGTTGTGGCAGCAATAGATGACTATTACATCTCGTGAAATACCATATATCTTTAAAAACTATGTTAGAAATGATTATCTAGTGGAACTGCAAAACTAAACTCAAACTATGACTCTGCTGTGCAGGGAAAACGTACTGAATTTTTAGGTATAACTAATACAGCCTTCTCTCTTGAGTCCCCAAGCACAGGTAACTGGGAAGAATGACTTATGTTTAGTCTGGTTTTAAGCCTAGTCCAGTCTCATAACTTAAATGATCACTTTGAGTAACATCCAATTACACTTTTATTAAAAACTCAAGTTCTCGTAATTTTCCCCTCCTCTTGCCTACCCTTCTAAGGTGCTATATGTTTGAAAGAACACCAGAATGGATGACTTAGGAGAAGTTGTGACACTGAAGGAGGAAAAGGTCGTCTAATCATTGTGGTGGCTTTTAATGTATGCTGGTCTTGGGGACAATGTTCCTTCTGCCGAGATTCTATGGCCCTACCGACATTCAGGACAGAACATTTTGGCTGTTCTAACTTATGTCCTTGTCTCTCTTAGCTATTTTGGGTCTGGCAGTTCTCTCTGACTTTGTACCACACCCCCCACCCCGCCCCTACCCGTCTCTCCCTGGCCGAGTGAGACTCTTCAAGGTCTGACTGTGTCTCTGCTCTAGTTTAGTTCAGAGAAACTGCTTTGTAGTCATTGCCAGAAACTCCTCTTGCTCTCTTTCTGGCACATCCTTCAACAGGCTCAATAGCAGGACATAGAAACTAAGGATGGCCCAGAAAAAGCCAAATCTCTCTGGCGCCAGGCCGTGGCCAAGCCTGAAGTAAAACTGGAGTGTATATTTGCTTGTCTCAATCCCCTCTTTTTGTCTTGCCTTTCTCCTTTCCTCTTATATCTCCTATGTCATATGCTCCTATTATCAAGAAGGAAGCACTCTGAATTTATTGTCATATGTGGAAGGCCTTCTCTGCCAGACTCTGAGAGGGCTCTAGAAGTATGCATCCTTCAGGTGTGGTTCCTGCAATTTGAAATGACAGGAGACAATGTGTGAAAATCCTACCTCAACAGCACTTGCCTCTCCAGCTAATTTTCTTATGGCATGATTCTAATTTTCTTATCAGAAGCTGAGTATTGCTTTGTTGTTTCCTTTTTAATATCTTCTGAAATATATGTTCCAACTTCCTGCAGGAAGATGAATGAATAAGAGAGAAAGTGTATTAATAACATTCAAAATATCAACACATTAAAATTACTTATGATCATTGTAAACTGATCATCTTATTAAATAAAAGAATAAACTTACAAAGCAGTAAGTAAACTATAATAATATAAAAAAACGAAAACCTGAACACTAAAAACAACTTCAATTGTACAGTAGTAGGCTTGTGGCTTTCTTTTCCAATTTTTCTGCTGTGAATATAAATTATTTTTGTAATTGATAAAACAAGGCATATTTTATTTACAACATAGGATACTTAGTCCATGTTTATTTGTCATTCTTCTTTCTCTATTCCTGTACTAACTTCTCCTATCTCAAGTCCTGAAGTGTCAGGTTAGTCAATCTCGGCTTAACTCAGTGTCATCATGCAATTGGACGTTACAATTCAAGCTGAATTCAGAAACTTTCAACATGATTTCATGGCCCTGTCAGAATGTTAATATTTCCAACTTCTCACATCTCTTGAAATGCATCATTATTCCATGCATTTATTTGGCCTTATTTTAATGTCTGAATAGCCAAATTCTTAAATTTCTCTTAAAATAAATAGATATATTTTTCTTAAGTAAGAATCTAATTCATTGTTTCAAATATCCAATATTGTGTCAATTCTGGGGACAGTCAGAAGGCAGAGAACATACCAGTTATTTCAGCACAGCTAATTTAATATAAAGAACTACTAACTACAGTCATGTACCTCATAATGACATTTTGATCAACAATGGACTGCATATATATGGCGGTCCCATAAGAATATAATGGAGCTGAAAAATTCCTATCACCTAGCGATGGCATAGCTGTTGAAAATTGTATTGCAATGCATGTAGTTGTGATGAAGCTGTTGTAACAAAATCGGGCTGTGCTGCCAGATGTATAAAATGAAAGCATAGTACATATGATTATAGCGTTAAGTTATATCACCCACATTTGTGTAAGTGCACTCTGTGATGTTCACATACCAGGACAAAATAGCCTAATAACGCATTTCCCAGAACATACGCCCATTAAGTGAGGCATGACTGCAAATCGATAGTGTTTACTAGGAAATGAAAGGGTGAAAAGCCAACTTAAAAGTAGCAGGGTAGTGGCAATTGTGAAAAACAACTCTCACCACTAGGGCTGGGGAAAAATAATTGTGAATTGTTAAAGTTTAGTAACTCAGAGGAGGATCCCTGCAGAGCTGAAATTCAGATCTCTGAAGAGGGGGCACTCGATAGCTGGTGCTGGTGTGTATGAAGTGTAGAATTGATAAGGCTGGTTTTGTAGGTGATGGAAAAGTTGCAAACGGAGTAGAGCTGCTGTTATTGCTGTTTCCAAGGTAAAGAAGCAAAACAGAGGTGTTGCTCATCAAATAGTAGGCAGTCTGGAAGCAGATGGGAAGGAGCAAATCTCTTCCCTCTCCTCCACCTTTGCAGTCTCTCTCTACTGCCCTCTATTGGTAGCATCTAACAGGGACAGCTGGTGAAGCAAGAAAGTGGCTTGTCGATTTTTCCTCCTCAGTTTTATTGAGCAAAGATAGAAGAGTGGGTGTGTTGAGATACTTAGTAACTGGCACACACATAAAATAATGACGATATTTATGTTCTAATAAAATAAGAGAATCGTCTTAAATTTTAAATATCTGTCATAGGAAAAGCGTGTCACGGGCAAATAGATAACTATGTTTTTAAACAGAAGCCAATTTATTCTTCTTAAATAAATGAAGAAATGAATGAATAACCAAATTAATGAATTAGTAGATGAAAGGATGAGTGGGTGAATGACAAACAAAGGCCTCCTTCTAGAAGTTTTCCTTCAGTTGGCCCCAGGAGCTCCTTTTCACAGAGTTTGTGTGGAGGGTTTGTCTTGGTGGGATTAACATCAGTCTGGAACCTGAAATGCTTTACTCACCATGAGAAATTTCTACAGACAGTCTTCAATTCTGGGTTGCAGTCATGGAAAGAAACAGACATATCATGAAAATTGATTTGGTCACACCTGTTTCTCACAAAGTCACAGGAAGATACGTTGGGTCCTATTCTAAACCACATAGGATAGATTTTATTATTAAACAGAAATAAAATGACTGAGAAAGCAAAATGTATGAATAATGTCTATTTTAGAGTAAACAAAGACTTGTTATTGACCCACATGGCTTACTTTGCAAGTTACTGGCTATGGTTGAAAATGAATTCTGTGAAAGTGGAGAAAGCACAGAATAATGGCCTTGCTGGCAAATAAAATTCGGAATTTATGAGCTCTAGCTAACTAGCCTTTCTACTTATTTCCAGAACATATATCCAAAGTCTTAGGATGAACTGATAAAGGATTCCCTTTGGCATTTACCTATTAGGAGATAAGATTTGATTTTTCTCATGATTCTTGAGCTTATAAAATTAAGTAAGAAGATAAAGCACATTGAATATTACATACAGATTTTTAGCACAATGAAAAATTTGTGCTTGTGTTATTTCTTATTTTTTTCTCTACAACCAAGTTGTCTAAGAAATCCTTTACTTTGTAAGAAGACATATATGCATATCCTGGAATTTGTGCTAAACTTTAAAAGCTTTAAAAAAAATAAAAGCTTTAACTAGCAAATAAAAAACAAAAACCAAATCTAAAACTCCTACTCCAGCCCTGGCTGGTATAGCTCAATGGATTGAGCGCGGGCTGGGAACCAGAGGGTCCCGGTTCGATTCCCCGTCAGGGCACATGCCTGGGTTGCAGGCCAGGTCCCCATAAGGGCCATGTGAGAGGCAACCATACATTGCTGTTTCTCTCCCTCTCATTCTCCCTCCCTTCCCCTCTCTCTAAAAATAAATAAATAAAATCTTTAAAAACTCCTACCCCACACCAAACCAAATAACTCTTGAAATGTAACAAAAAAAGGTATAGGGAGTAAATTAAACTTTTAGCTTAACTCCTAAATCAATGATAATAAAATATTTTCTTGTGAAAGCACACATACACACACAAATAAAGTGTAGGAATGTCTCAGTAAAATAATTTCTCAAAGTGCACAAAGAAGGAAATAATGAAAATATAGGTTATTTCTTAGTAATGCAGCATATGCAAGGTGAGTTGTATATGTGTATTCAATTTTATACACAGGAGTAAGGATTTTGATTTTGTTAGTACTGATAAATTAAGCAAATCATCTTTCAAAAACAGAAATGCTATTACCTTTTGAAACGTTCTACCAGTCCAGAAACAATTATTAATATAATTTCAGGCCTTTGAGTTTTTATTAAATTTTCATCCTTTCAAGTGGATAAAAACTTGAGTTTTTCATAAGTTTTCAACTTTTCAAAACTTAATGAGCAAAATTCATTGTTTTTCACCCTTTAATACTGATTTCTATCTTCTAATAAAAATAAAAGTGAATGGTATCCATTAATGGTCTTGTTAAGAACTAGACTCTCTTCTAAGTGTTTTGCATCCATTTCCTCATTTAACTTTTATATCAGTCATCACTGATGTAATAAATAAATGTTTATAGAAGTCTACAATATGATTCTTACTTTGACAGGTTCTGATCAACCATTGTTAAGACCAAAAAAAGAAAAAAGACAAAAAAGAGAACAAAATCTCTAAACCTCTGCTTGCCCTTTATAGAGTTTTCAATCTGGTAACCTCCTTGTGAGGCAGTGTGAGAAAACAAATATATTAGCTTCTGTTTCTAGTTCCTGCAACAGAGCTCCTAAAACCCTTATCAATTCCTGAATGATAAGAGCACTAGGATCATCTTTTGTTCCAATACAGTCATATGCTGCATAACAACACCTTGGTTAACTATAGACAGCATGTGCATGTACGAGCGTGGTGCCCTAAGATTATAATGGCGCTAAAAATTCCTATTGCTTAGTGGTAATGTAATCATTGTCACGTCATAGGGCAATGCGTTGCTCATGTGTTTGTGGCAATGCTGGTGTAGACAAACCTACTGTACTTCCAGTCATATGAAAGTATAGCACATACAATTTTGTATAGCACATAATACTTGGTAGTGATAATAAAAATATGTTACTTGTTTATGTAGTAACTATATTATACTTCTTATCAAGAGTTTAGAGTGTACTGTTTCTAATTATAAAAAAAGCTTGCTGTAAAACAGTACATTGTTTTAGGCCACAACAGCCTCATATGTCTCATGTTTACTGTGTCTATAGATTGCATCATTTTCTCCTATGCTTGATTTTTGAGTGATTGATTTGAAAACTAAATTAAAAATGGTTAAGGTTTATGAAGGTGGAAAATCAGCAATAGTTATTGTTCCCAGACAGGCATGTCCCATTTCATCATAGCTATGATCTTGAAGAACAAGAATAAAATGATGAAAAGTGTAAGAAGATCTGCTTCATTGAGGCAGCGAAATAACAACAAATTAAGAAGGGACTATGTCACATGTAAAGAAACTTCTAATGGTCTGGATTGCTGACCAGATATAGAAGCATACGAGGTCTGTCTGGAAAAAGTCCAGTAATTGTTAATAAAATGACAACAGTTTGCACATCTTTCTTTGCAGTGTCTTTTTCTGGTTTTGGAATTAGGATAATGCTGGCCTTGTAAAATGAATTTGGGAGCCTTCCCTCCTCTTCGATTTTATGAAATAGTTTGAGAAAGAGATATCAGTTCTCGGAGTGTTTGGTAAAATTCACCTGCAAAGCCATGTGGTCCAGGGTTTTTGTTTGTTGGGAGTGTTTCGATTACCACTTCAATTTCACTAGGCATAACCTGTCTATTCAGATTCTCTGGTCTCTCTTATTTAGTTTTGGAAGATAGTATATTTCTAGGAATTTATCCATTTTGTACAGGTTGTGCAGTGTATTAGCACATAGTTGTTCACAATATTTTCTTACAATCTTTTGTATTTTGGGGGTGTCAGTTATTATTTATCCTCTTTCATTTCATTTTATTTTATTTCTTTCATTTCTTTTTTTTTCAGTTTGGGTCCTCTCTCTTTTTATTCTTGATGAGTTTAGTTAAAGGTTTGTCAATCTTGTTTATCTTTCAAAGACCCAGCTCTTGGATTCATTGCTCTTTTGTATCATTTTTAAAGATTCTATTTAATTTATTTATGCTCTGATTTTATTATTTCCTTCCTTCTACTCACTTTGGGCTTTGTTTGTTGTTCTTTTTCAAGTTCCTTTAAGTATAATATTAGATTGTTTATTTGAGCTTTTTTTTTTTCATTTTCTTTTTTTTTTTTTGAGATAGGCCTGTAATGCTATGAATTTCCCTCTTAGGATGCTTTCCCAGTGTCCACAGATTTTGGATTGTTGTGTCCTCATTTTCATTTGTTTCAAGGTATCTTTTGATTTCTTCCTTGATCTTGTTGTTGACCCATTCATTGTTTAATAACATTATTTAGCTTCCATATCTTTGTGTGTTTTTCAGTGTTCTTATGATTAATTTCTAGTTTCATATCATTGTGGTCAGAAAAGATGCTTGATATGATGCCAATCTTCTTAAACTTACTGAAACTTGTTTTGTGTCCTAATATGTTGATCTACCCTAAGAAATGTTCCATGTGCACTTGAAAAGTATGTATATTCTGCTGCTTTGGGGTAAAATGCTCTAAAGATATCAATTCAATCCATTTGATCTAGTGTGTCATTTAAAGTCAATATCTCTGTTGATTTTCTGTCTGGAAGATCTATGCATTGAAGTCAGTGGGGTGTTAAAATCCCCTATTATGACTGTATTTCTGTCAATCTCTCCTTTTATGTCCATCAAGATTTGCTTTACATACTTAGGTGCTCCTGTGTAAATGTTTACTAGGGTTACGTCCTCTCGTTGGATTGTTCCCTTTATCATTA